>BGNK01000148.1:94467-207951 GCA_003297005.1 Symbiodinium sp. clade A Y106
GTGGGCGTGGGCGTGTGCGTGTGCGTGTGCGTGCGTGTGTGTGTGTGTGTGTGTGTGATTTCGTGTGCGAAACAAACATACAAACACATGTGTTTGCAGATAAACGGGTCAACACATCATTGAAGCATGCTTACTGTCATATCTAAGCACACACACACCCGCGCAGGCACACACACACACAAACACACACACACACACACACACAAACACACACACACACACTCACACACACACACACGTGCATACAAGTCTTATGCTGATCCTCGGTTTCGGTCTCTCTGTCTTTTTTTGTTTTCTCTCTCTCTCTCTCTCTGTCTTCCTCTCTCTGTATATACATATATATGGTTATATATACGTATCTGTATGTATATATATATATATTTTTATCTGTCTGTCTCTCTGCCCGCCCGTCTGCCTTTCTGTCGCTCTGTCCGTCTTTCTTCCTGGTTCTACCAGTGTATCTGTCAGGTCCACTGGTACCTTTACCCCTGTTTCCGAGCCTACGTATCCGCTTGCATGAAATTGCTAGGTGCATGTACACGTTTGTGTCTTCTGCCTGTTGCCTGCTTATTGGTTTGGCTGGCTGTGTCTCCCTGTGTATCTTTGCTGCCGGTGCGTCTGTTTGTTCATGTGAATTTTCGGTTTGTATATATGTAGTTATTTCTGGTGCTCATATGTATGTTTGAACAGGAGCATACTGCTCTGCACGAGCACCGCAGACGACAATCACACACACACACACGCACGCGCGCGCACATACACACACACACACACACCCCTGCGCACAACACTGTCGCTCTCTCTCTCTCTGTATAGGTCTGCGTTTGTCTCTTTCCCTCATCTCTCTCCCTCTCTCTCTCTCTGTCTTTCTCTCTTTCTCTGACATCCTGTGTCTATCTTCCACACAAGCAGACACACACAGACACACACAGACACACACAGACACACACAGACACACACACAGACACACAGACACACACACACACAGACACACAGACGCACACAGACACACACACACACACACACAGACACTCTCACTTCATGCCTCCGTTCCTGCACGTGGCATGTACGTCTTGCCACATCTGCACCTATATGCATGCGTGCAGTGTATGTATCTAAACAACGATTACAACGTAAGTAAACAGAAGTCGGTAAGCAATAAACAAGCAGATATATGTAGATACTTGGACGTGCATACATACATACACACATACATACATACATACACACACACACGCAGCTATATACATATATATATATATGTATTCATACATACTTACTTACATATACG
Organism: Symbiodinium sp. clade A Y106; assembly: GCA_003297005.1. NCBI lineage: Eukaryota > Dinophyceae > Suessiales > Symbiodiniaceae > Symbiodinium > Symbiodinium sp. clade A. The sequence goes on from BGNK01000148.1 coordinate 95,759, forward strand.
AAATATTCAAACGTATCTACACATAGAGATATATGTCTACACATGCATACATTCTGTTTACATGCCATACACCAGCTACATAAAAGCGTAGAGGCGTAGATACGTTTGTGTGTGTGTCACCAGCGCAGAATAAACATCAACAAGTGTACCGATATACACATATGTACAAATACTTGTTCAACTGCAAAGAAAGACATACCAGTCTGTGTGCACTGGTTGTTGCAAATATGTTCCGAGGCCCAGGCTCACAGCGCTCAGGGTAGCATCCATCTACGTATCTACGTCGTGTGTACGTGTGAGTGGGGGTAAGGAAGTGGACTTTTGTCTACAGACATAGAGAGCCGGTAAGCATGTAGAATTAAAGCATGTATGCTGTTGAATGCATGTGTATTTACACGTTTTCATGGGTACTGTATATATCTAGTATAGCATTCATATACAGATGCTATGGTGTCGATGCAGATATGTAGAAAGGCGCATATCTGTGCGGAAGACCAAGAAAATAAAGTTGAGATGCTTTTGAAAACACCAAGGTACAGGCATGCATGTACACAAGTGTACATATAGGCTCTATATACAAGTACATGAAGGTAGACTTACATACAGCAGCCCACAAGAACCTGAGCTCAAGCAATACTAAAGTCTTCAACATTGCCGCTGCTATTGTTGTTGCACATGATCGTGGAAGCAGATGGCGGCCTCTGTGCGCATGTTGTGCTAGCTGTAGGTTGTGGTTGTGGTGGTTGTTGTTGTTGTTGGTTTCATGTTTTGTGGCTGGTGTTGGTGTTATCATTGGTGTGCGTGTGTGTGTGTGTTTTGGTGTTAGTGTTGTTGTTTGCTGTTGTTGCTGTTGCACTGCGGTCCATGTTGAATCGAAGCAACGTGTCTGAACGGGGCCATATGCTAAGCTGTACTAAGGACACCTACCACATCGTCGCATCTCCGGTGGACATCCTTGCCAACTTAGAAGGCCGCGTCAGAACGAACGAGACGCCATTTCCCAACAAGACCCGAGCCCCTTCTTCTATCAGGCCCTGATGGGTCAACTCGACTCGTTCTTGCACTCCCGGGACCGCATGTTTGCTCTACGACCTCACTGTTCACTAGGTTCCACAAGCGCTGAGTGCCGCTACCGGGCTACCTTAACCCCCTCAAAACACCATGTAATTTATGCCAAATGCCTGAACACCTACAGCCGAAACCCCTGCGGCTTTAGAAAGCTCTCCGTGACACCTCGATCAGCAAGCATTTGGCCTCTTCGCAGGTCAGCCGGTGCTTCCGTACATCAGTGCAACCTCCGCACATTGCGCCAGCTCCTGGGCCCGAATTCATGGGCGGCAAATGCTAAGATGATCAATGTAGCTACTATAGGGGCCTAAATGATTACCAATACTATGTTGGGGGTTCCTTCTTACAATTTTAGTATAATATACCCGAAAACCCTATTCTAATTATTAAGGCCCTTATAGGAACAATATCACCTCAGAGTGCATGTTTAAGCATGCGACACTATACCCTTACCCGTTTTCTAGTCATTCGGCCCCTATTTTATCCCAGTTTCCCTTCTACTGCGTTACTGTTGAGGAGCCAATGGCCTTTTCATATCCTTCAGGAGCCTTTCAGTTCTGACAAGGTTCGGAAGGGGTGGGAGGTGATAGGTGCCGGAGGCCCGCCGATCCCTGACAACCGAGCGGAATGGATAGTGGAGGTGCTCCGAGGCTACACGGCTCAGTAGCAAATGATTATGACGATGGCCTTGGTGACAACCTTCCGGGCCTTGCTGTCTGAGCTCGGCTGGGCAATGCATGTAGCCTCCATGGTGGAGGTGGAGCTGGACCCAGAAGATGACGAACCCCACGATGATCCAGATGAAAGAGGGGATGGGGCTAGTCTTCTACAGGTGGAGGCAGTCAGTCTGGTGCAGCACCATTCACGCGAGTCTATGGAGTGCTGCAGGCTATGCAGAAGGAGCTGGAGGGGCCCTCACCGGGCCTTGCCAGGCTCAGGGCCCAGCACATACGAAAACGGCTTCGACAACTTCGTTCCCATGCTCGGCTTGGAGATGGGCGTACACATGAAGGCTTTCTGGCGAGTGATGAACAAGTGTCGACGTGGACTTGGCATTGGTTTGTGAGACTGGTTCCCTTGCTGCAGCCGCAGCGGGAGGTGGCAACCAGCTCTGGGGCGTCTCCGTCAGTTGTGGTGTGGTGACACATTCTGACGTATGCCCGGCGGAGGTGGCACAAGGAGAAGAGGAAATCCGGAATGAGCGACGGGATGCCGAAGCCATGCTGCAAGCACAGGCCTTGCATGAAGAGGAAGAGGAGCTCTACTACCAGGGGGCGGAGAAGGCTGTGAAAGAGCATGTTGAAGGACAAGAAAGCCGTCGATGCCAAGACTGTGACGATTGGGCCATGTTCGATGAAATGCATGGAGCAGGGACGCACAGTCGAGGGCGAAAACGACTCTGCTTGGATGTAACGGTCGGACCGCAGATGGGGGAGGCAGGCGCGGCTCCGCTTACCGCTGAGTGAAGCGAAGGGGATCCAGATCCAGCTGTCGGTGCAGACCATGGTGGAGGCGGACTCTGGGGAGGAGGCATCAACGGTGCCTGCGTCGCCTCAGCAGACGGGCATGGAGTCGTGTGTGGTGCCGCTGCAGTTTGAAGAGTTCATGAGGCTCTATGAACAATGGTCTGCTGGTGGCATTTCAGGCGAGCTGGTCAAGACCAAGTACGGCCCGGCTACTTTGGAGATGCTTGAGACGCAACAGATGGTTCAGGAGGGAGCACCTCCCACGGAGTGGTATAAAGGATAGACCCTAAACCCGGTGGTTGGCCGGATCCTTTGGACAAGGGTTGCACCCCCCAACCCTTCACGAGTCGGGGCAGCCTGTCCTCTTGATGACAAGGGTTGCACCCCGCAACCCTTCACGATGTGGAGCGGCTCCCCAAACGGACAAGGATTGGACCCCCAACCCTTCACGATCTGAGCCGCTCCCCAAAAGGACAAGGATGGGACCCCCCCAACCCTTCACGATTTGGAGTGGCGCCCCAGAAGGACAAGGATGGGACCCCCCAACCCTTCACGATTTGGAGCGGCTCCCCAAAAGGACAAGGATTGGACCCCCCCAACCCTTCACGACTTGGCGGCTGTTCCTTCCCAGCAAGCCGACAGATGATTTGCTGTTGCCAAATTCTGCTTATAAATTGGGCTGTCGGCCGATGTCGGACTCCCGCCAGCACAGCCTCACAGAAAGCCCAATCTAGAGCGGAACTGACTCACAGAAAGCCGCATGCATTGCTGCTTGTCTCATCACAACTCCCACCAACACAAGTTCACAAAAGCTTACGTACTGCTTCTTCCGGCACTTGCCAGGACAGCCCTACAGAAAGCCTACATGAGAACCAGCCAGTACAGCTGCGCAAAAAGCCCAATCCAGAAAGGGACAAACTCACAGAAAGCCCACAGGCACTGCTGTTTGTTTCGTCACAACTCCCGCCAGCACGGCCTCCCAGAAAGCCTAGTGCTTCTTCCTGCACCCGCCAGGACAGCTTTACAGAAAGCCTACATGAGAACCCGCCAGCACAACCTCACAGAAAGCCCAATCCTGACAAGGACAGACTCACAGAAAAGCCTACGTGCAGTGTTGCTTGTCTCACCGCAACTCCCGCCAGCACGGCCTCCAGAAAGCCCACTGCTTCTTCCGGCACCCGCCAGGACTACAAGAAGCCCAGATGGGAACCCGCCAGCACAACCTCACAGACAGCCTAACCCAGAAAGGGACAGACTCACAGAAAACCCACATGCAGTGCTGCTTTCGAACCAGCCTGGGCCCCTTTGAAAGTAAAGGCCCCCGTCGGTGATGTCCAAGCCCCCTTGGGATGCAAATAAGACTTTAAAACTAAACCCTAAAATCCTTCAACTCAGGGTGGTCTTGCGGTGGGCTGTCTGCTACGCACAAGTGCGAGCGGCTTGGGTGTGCACAGACCAGTGAGCACCCATGACGTTACCACACCCTAAACCCTCAACCCTAAACCCAAACCCTAAACCCCTGAACCCCGAACCTCAACGCTGCAGCTCAGGCGAGCCGGGCTGCGGCTCCTCCCTGGCTCAGGCCGAGCTGCTCTTTGGAGCCTCCTGGCGTTGCTTTTGGCGTTTTCCTGTGTAGGGGGTTTCAATTTTAAGGTTCTGATAAGGGATCTATAAGGGTTCTAGAAGGGGGTTTAGGGTTTTTTGTGTTTTTTGGTTTTAGGGTTTAGGGTTCAGCCCCCGTAATACCCCTTGTAGTATACAACCCTTATATAAGTGCCTCCTGGCTTTGCTTTTTGTGTTTTCTTTCTGGTTCTAAAACAGGGTTTAGTGCTTAGGATATATCTTCTACTATAGTTAACATAAAGAGCCCCCCAGAATGGTACAATGGTATGGGTAATCGAATGGGCCAAATTTTACAGAACCCCCGCATATAGTTTAAGGACAACAGAAGTCGAAATAGTTGATAGCTACACCCTAACCCCTAAATCCTGAAACCAGAAACCCCAAACCGCCAAACCCCTAAACCCCGTAAAGCCTAAAACCTACACCCCAAACCCTAAACCTTTAATTGAACCCTAAACCCCTAAACCCGTAAAACCTACAGTTTAAAACCCTACTTAAAGGATCATGGGACTTAGTAACTAGGGTTTTAAGTAAGGTAAGTATACTTATAATTTTTTATAACCCCTCTTAAGGTACTTATAACCATACTTACTAAGTCCCATGATCCTCCAAGTAGACTCGAAACCTCGAATTGAGCCCTAAACCCTACTTCTCCCCCAGCCCCAGAAACCAAGCAGCCGAAGGTCCGGATTTTTTGGTCGCTTTAGGATTGTTGGGTCTAAGGTTTAGGGATTTAGGGTTTAGGGTTTATAGTTTAGGATTTAGGGTTTATAGGGTTTAGGGGTTTGGGTCTAGGGTTTAGGGGTTTAGGGTTAAGGGCGCTTTAGGATTCAACCTGTGGGCGTTTCTGCCTGAGTTAGAGTTCCATTGGGAATTGCTCAAGGGATCTGCCGGGAATTCGTAACCGGGCTTCAATTGTTTCAATAGGGTTGTGGAGTATGTCATGAGATAGATAGAGCAGGGAACCCCAAGGAAGAGGATTAGGGTCTATGGATTAGGGATTAGGGTCATACGGGGGTTCTAAGTGTTCAGGGTTTGGTGTTCAGGGTTTAGGGTCTGTTGATTGGGGCTCCGGTTGAAGGGTTGTGGCCGAAGGTGCGGGGGCAATATAGGGGCCTTGATAATTACCTATACTATTTTGGGGGTTCCTGATACAAATATACTATAAAGGGGCCCCAAACCCTATTGTAATTTTTAAGCGCCCTACATTGCCCTACATTAAAGGCCGGGAGCTGTTCTTGACTTTCCTTACTGCGCAACGGTTCTTTGTGGTGTCTTGGAGGCTGTGTGGGGGCGTTAAAGACGACGCAAGCGCTTGGTATATTCGAAGGTGGGCCTTAACTACCACCACGACACCTTTGAGACTGTTTTTGACACCAGCCTTGCGCAAAGCTTCTGCACCAGCTGGAAGAGCCTTGTTTGAAGACAGTGCTTGCGTCAGCCGTGGGAGAAAGTGCAACATGATAATGAAAGTAGCATTGGTGCAACTGCTACTCTTGCTTGCTTACAGGCAGCCTTACTACCATAAGGACTTCAAAATGCTTGCTACGTACTTTAAAATGCACTTCCTTGCTTGAGTTGTTGCTTCCTTCCTTCCTTTCTCCAGCTGCGCAATCCTTTCCTGCTCTATCTTCGCCCAGCTCCTTCTTCTACTGTTTCTCTTCGACTATGTGGTTGTAGCAGTAGTAGCAGTAGTAGTAGTAGTGGTAGTAGTAGTAGGAGTAGCAGTACTAGTAGCAGTAGTAGTAGTAGTAGTAGTAGTGGTAGTGGTAGTGGTAGTGGTAGTGGTAGTGCATCACCATCACCATCACCATCACCATCACCATCACCATCAGGTAGTGGTAGTGGTAGTGGTAGTGGTAGTGGTAGTGGTAGTAGTAGTGGTCGTCGTAGTAGTCGTAGTAGTAGGAGTAGCAGCAGCAGCAGCAGTAGTCGTAGCAGTCTTCGTGCACTACGACTACCACCACGACGACTTGTACTACTACTACTACTACTACTCCTGCTGCTGCTACTACTACTACTACTACTACTCCTGCTACTACTAGTACTACGACGACTACTACTACTACTATTATTACTGCTACTACGACTACGACTACTACTGCTACTACTACTACTACTACCACTACTAGTGCCCCTACTACTACCACTGCTACGGGCGCTACTACTGCAACTCGACCGCGGCCGCGGCCACTGCCACTACCACTGATACTGCTGCTCACGCTGATACGGATTCGCGCATCCATACTCTCACTCGTACTCATGCTGGTCCTAATGCTAGTGCTATCCTTACAATTCTCGCAGTACCAATACTACTACTCTTGCTATGGAATCATACCGGTACCGTAGCTAATAGCAGAGCTTGTACTCCGGCTTCGCATGCTGGAAATCGAAGTAAACACTTGGCGTTGCCTATATTTTTGCTTACAGCAGCAGAAAAGCTTAGTAAAACAAGGCACAACTCTGCAATGATGGTGGTACACAAGCGAAATCCGAAATCGTTGTGCGAGTCGCAGCGGCATTGAGCTCAATATCGAGAAGGCCCGGATGATGTTGCTGCTGTTGATGCTGTGAATGACGACCCTGATGACAGGCGTAGAGGCGCTGGTTTCCGATGAAGGTAATAATGGTGATGCTGGTCATGATGAAGGCGGTAACTATGAACATGCTGACGATGCTAATTGAACGTGTTGTGCGGCTTGCGAAGATGGTAGTTTGTGATGATGATATGGACGATGATGACGATATTGTTGATGGTAATACCGACCATGACGATTGTCACCAACTCCGACAGAACCATCATCATCATCATGATCATCATCATCATGATGATGATCATCATCATCATCACTATGGGGGTGATGATGGCAATCATGAGCGTCATGATCCTCAGGATATTGATCTTGTTAACCTTCGTCATCATCATCTTCTTCGCATCAACAGCAAGGCAACATCATCATCACCATCCTCATCATCGTCATCATCACCAGATCCAGCATCGTTATGCCCACTTAACAGGCTTTCTTAACGCCTGACGGCCAAGGACGGCTGCGAGACTCCAGGGGAAATACAGCACTTGTGGACTGGCGCATGGGCCTTCTGCCGACGACTACTTCGCCTGGCAGATCTCCCTGCATTTTGGCTGCTCAGGAGGTCGCGGATCATTGGGCTGAGGGTTTAGGGTGCCTCTAATTTAAGGGATCTACATCATTTTTTGTTTTCCAACATAGGGGGTTCCTTTAAGGGTTCCTTTAAGGGTACTATAGGGCTTAGTGTTTAGGGCTTAAGAGCAAGAGTCGGAGAACCTCGTCCTTTCCCCTTTGGGGAAGCTCTGCGCCTAAGGAACCTGCCGCTGGACTACGTTCCTAAAGAGAAGGAGCGTGTAGGCGGGTCCCGCTGGTCCAGAAACCCCAAACCCCAAGCCCTGAACACTATAGCCGAGCTGAACCCTAATGTAGGTTCTTAATCAGGTTCCTACATTAAACCCTGTAGGTTGGCGCAGATGGATGCACGCGCATACTCCGCACCCGCCAGATCCGAGACACTGTGCTGTTTATACTCAGATCGAGTGCCAGGGCATGCATTTAGGGGTTCATGGGATTTAAATTACGGGGTTTTATAAGGCCTAGGGGGCGTTGGAAAGGCTTGCATAACAGTTCCATACGGGTTTTTCAATACGGGTTTTCGCAGTACAGGGTTGATGGGGGTTTATATAACTGTCCCCTGTCCCAGAAGAGTCACAAGTTTAGGGCCCAGGGTTTGGATCTTAGGGCTTTCGTGGTTCCTGGGTTCAGTGGGCTGGCTTCTTCGTGTCGCGGTTCTGGGACACCGTTGTGTTTCACAGAGGGGGTTCCTGTCAGGTTTCCGTCGCGATATTGCTCAATGAAGGGATGTTGAGTTCTCTGAGTCGTGATCTACGGTTTCAGAACTTGTCTAATGTGTGGCTCAGGGCTTCGGGGCTTGAGGTTTTGGGGTTCAGGTCTCAGACTTATGTAGGGGTTTGTTGTTTTAGGATTTTACGTTTCAGGCTGTTGGCTTTACGCTGGCAACCTGTGTTTTGTTTTGCCGTGGGTGCTCCGGGCGGCGGGCAGCGAGTGAGTGAGTGACGCCGCGCACCCGCAGCCAAAAAAATTCTATGCGCACCCACTGCAACAAAAAAGCCCCACCCCCCTCCAGCTGGCCGGCCCACATCCCAATTGGATTCCGCCCGACCCCCAGCCCCGGGCGCGCACGCAGCAAAAGCGAAAAAAAAAACGCGTGGACTCCAGGTCCTGGACACCACACCGTAAAGGGTAAGAGTGCTTATGTTTTTGTTGTGGGTGGGTTTTTTTGCTGCATGTGCGCGGCGCACTTTTATTTTTGCTGCGCGTGCGCGGCGCATCTAGTTTTGTTGCGGCGGGTGATTTTTGCTGCGGGTGCTCCGGGCGGCACCTCAAAGCCTGTAGGGTTCACGAAGAGCTCTATTAAAATTCACAAGGCCCCTAAACACTAAACTCACCCTTTCAGTATCCCTTCAAAAAAGAACCCTAGCTTTCAATTTATGCAGGTCTGTCTTTGCAAGCCGGAGAGCCCTAAACCCCAGAAGCTTTCCGCCATAAGCCGTAAAGGCCTAAAGCCCACCTGAAACTACTAAAACCCTGCGGTCTTGTAGGGCCCCTACAATTTTGGAGGTTAGGGTAGTTTACGATAAACCCCAAACCCCAGCCACCCAAAACCCTAAACCCCAAACCCCCAAAGCCTTAGGCCCCCAAATCCCTAAACCCCCAAAGCCCTAAACGCTAAACCCCAGCCACCCTAAACCCTAAACCCCCAAAGCCCCAAACCCCCAAAGCCTACACCAGTGGAGGTATGAAAAGCAGCTGGCGTCCATTTCCGCCTGCCACCTGGTGGTGGAAGACGCCGAGACCTGCCAGGCTTTCTGAGTATTGTAGGGTTCCTTTAGAGGGTTCCTTAAAAGGGGTTTTGTTGGTATATTATACTATAGAGTTTAACAAGGAACACCCAAAATAGTATAGGCAGTTATTCAGACGCTTCGTAGGAAGTGCATAGGATGTTTACAGGCATTAGGAGGCTTTTTTGTAGGGTTTTCATAAGGCCTTGTAGGGTGTTTATCGGCCTTAGGAGATTTTTACAGGGCTTTCTAGGTTTTCTATAGGGTTATGAAGGGCTTTCTAGGCGCTTCAGAGGGCCGGTATTGGGATGTTCGGGGCTTTGAAGCATTTCATGCTGGGTTTCAAGTGAGTTTAAACGCTTACCAAGGCTTGATACACGAGTTCTCTAGGGTTCTGGGCTTCAATTATTCGGCTTTGAAGTCTTTTGGGCTTTAGGGCCAGTTTAGGGCTAGGGTCGCTTTGTGGCCCGGAAAGCTGTGCAAGGTCTCAGCGTTACGTGCAGTTACGGTTATGGCTTGAGAGTTATACTTTGACTTGAATACTGAGTAATATCATCCCGCCACGTTCCGTCATTCAGGTTCTTAAGGCTTCTAGATGGGAGTTTCCGAAAATAGGGGACCCCAATATAGTACCCTAAATAGTAGGATCCTTGTTATAAGGACCCCAAATAAGGTACCCCTAATTTTCGGAAACTCCCGTATTGGGGTTGAAGGTTTAGGGAAGCTCGACCAGCGCTTGTTTGCCACACGCGCAGTGCTCGTAGGTTTGGTTAGCAACCGCTATTCTGGATATAGGCGGTAAGTTTTGTTCAAAGAGCGAGGCCCTAGACTCCAACATGCTCAGCAGCATCACCGTCAAACCCTCAATCTTGAAAAGACCCTAAAACTCCTGAAGCCCTTCAGCCCGTGCACCTGAGCCCAAAGGCCATAACAATTAAACCTTCTAAGTACTTCGAAGAACAAACACCCTGAACGCTAAACCTCCACCCCCAACCCCTACAGCCTTACAGCCCCAAAAGAGACCTTCAAGCCCAAAATCCCCTCGACAACTACACCCCTATGCCAGGAACCCTGTTATTCCCAACTTCCTCGCCCCCCAACACACCTCAATTCCCAAGAAGAATACTCTGGCTAACAGACTTTATTATAGATTCCAAGAAATACAACTTTCTTCGCCAAGAAAGGAACTGCAATGGAGACTGCAAGCACACCCCAAGCCCAGAACCATAAACCCTACACCCCTAAACTTCAACCCCCAGCCCCTAAACCTAGACACTAAACCCCTAAACCCCTAGACCCTAAATCCTAAACCCCTAAACCCCAAAACCCCGAAACCCCTAAACCCGGAAACCTCTGAACCCCTAAACCCCTAAACCCCTAAATCCCCGAAACCCCGAAACCCCTAAAACCCCGAAACCCCTAAACCCCGAAACCCCCTAAACCCCGAAACCCCTAAACCCCCAAACCCCTAAACCGCTAAGCCCCCTAAACCCCTCACCCCCTAAATCCCCGAAACCCCGAAACCCCTAAACCGCGAAACCTCTAAACCCCTAAAACCCCGAAACCCCGAAACCCCGAAACCCCTAAAACCCCGAACCCCCTAAACCCCGAAACCCCCGAAACCCCGAAACCCCTAAACCTAAAAGACCCCAAGACCAGGCCACCTCGGGGTGCAGCTGGAAGCCGATCTTCCAGTCTGGGAAGCCCCTCGCCCTCCTCCTTTTGTTCAAGCTTTGGACTTTGAGGGTTTCGGGGTTTAGGGTTTCGGGTTTAGGGTTTCGGGTTTAAGGTTTCGGGTTTAGGGTTTCGGGTTTAGGGTTTCGGGTGTAGGGTTTAGGGGAATGATGCAACTATGCATATGGGTCTATCAGTTTGCCTAGTGTTTCGTGTAGGCTTTTGCGCAAGTTTAGAGGGTTATGCTGGTTGAACAAAAGACCTTGTGGATATGGCAGGTTGCTGTTTTTGCGGGTTGGTGCTTGCGGATGTTAGATAGGGGGTCCAGGGTTCAGAGTTCAGAGTTCTACTTTCCGAAGGGTGTGATAGGTCTTTAGCGGGGCTTTTTTCTAATAGTGCTGTGGTCTCTGCCCACCCAATCTCACCCTCAACGCTGGACCTCTAGACTCTAAACCGCTAAAATCACACATGGGATGCTCTCATAGTCATAGTCCCTATACAGCGATACCATGTTACCATAGCAGACCCCCAGAACACCGTTCCAACCACTGTGTTTCCACCAACGCTCCAGGTGCATCGGGACCCCGAAGATCGCCTTCCCGTGGCAGCGTGGCGCCAGTGCCATTGTCGCGGATTGCGATCTGCTCCACCCAACAACGACCACCAGCACGGTGTCGGTCAGTACCATTACAGATACACTGACCCACACCACCACGGTCACTACCGGCACTCAGACCATTTCCACAACACGAAGCTCTGCGTTGTTGGGATTTCTTTCTTGGTAGTAAATGTGCCTTGCAAACAGTCAGAGGAATCGAATGGGGATGCGAGTGAGTCTTCTAAGCATTGTCTCTTGAGTATTGTCTGTGCGAAACAAGTGCGAAACAAGGAAGCAGCACGATGTCATCTGCCACTACAACATCAACTGTCACCATGAGCGCCTGGGCTTCTGTTGGACCGCATCCTTGCTTTCGACTGCTGCATAATATGGGGGATCCGAATCATGACGAATAGTATTCCCTTATAGCTCCTAACATAGTATAGTATCACCAAAATCCCCCATTCTAATTGTGAAGTTACCCAGACTTTCAATTCGAAACCCTAAATCTTTGATTATTAAGCCCCCCCAAAGCCCTAAACTTCGACCAAACTTTAAAGGCCTAAAACCGAAACTTTAAATACTTTATAGGTTCCTTAACTTCAAAACCTAAATTTTAAATACCAAAACCCAACCCACCTAAAGATGGCCAAGGCATCACAACTTCGGCGACCAGCCAAACTGCCACGGTCACTTCTACAGCTGCTGGGGCAGCAGTTTGAAGGGTTTAGGGTTCAGAGTTTAGGGGTTTAGGGTTTCGGATTGCTCTCTGCTCCCCCCTCCCATGAGGATGGTGAACATCGGGGTCAGGAGAATTACCACTGTAATCGTTCGGGTTTCCCAAATACATCATAGCACAAAGGCCCCTGCAAACCGCCAAGACATCTTTACTCAACAGACTTAGTGCATCAGCGCGGTGTTCGGGTCTAGCTCTAGGGCTCCAGTTACCTAACTTCATAATAATAATAGTAATAATTGTAATAATTGTAATAATAATAATAGTAATAATAATAATAGTAACCATAATAGTAGGTCACTACCCAAAAATTATATACCCCAGTAACCTAGTATTTAGGTAGCTGGAGCCCTAGGGCAGGGTAAACTGGGGATTCAGGTTGTTTCTGGTTTCGGGCTTGGCATCGGATTCAGGGTGAAGCTTCGCAGTTGAGCGCATCGGCTGGCGGATGTCTGCTACTAAGACAAAGGAAGAATGAGCTCGAGAGTAGGGTGTTGGGGTCCATGTGTAGCATAATTACACCACTCGGAGGAGTTATTACTATCTTCTCAGACCCCTATTTCGCTGCCCTAGGTATGCTAGGGACTCTTATCTAGCTCCCCCTGTGACTGACACCTTAAAGTCCAAGGAAACATTAGCCTGACAGCTCTCTGAAAGGTTTCTGTACTGTCGGGAGAACCTTCTTCTAGAAACTTCGACTCAAGCGCCCTAAACCCTAAACCCTGAACCCTAAACTCAAGCACATCGGGGCTGTGTTGGGGTTTCCGGTGCGGCGGGAAAGGGATTCAGAGCGGAGGTGCCAACCACCACGCTGACGACCTCCACGATCACATCAACCTTGCTGCTGGGCCGAAAAAAGGCCCTACAGCGTAAACCTTAAGCCCTAAACTCTGAACCGCAAAGCCTAAACCGTACACTGAAAACCATAGACAGTCAATGTTTTTGGTTCGAAAGCTTTCAGCCAAAGCACTGGACCAAGCGAACCTCTACAAGACAGATCTGTGACCTTGTTGGCCTGCAAATGCCCCCTTGCCCCCCGACATAGCAGCAGCCTTGATCCTTGGAATAGTCTTCCATACGGTTTCTGAACACAGCTGCACTGTGATATACTCCGAAACCCAATTCCAACTATCAAGGCCAATATCTGATTTACTATAGCGAATTTCTGTCGCGCAGCGCAGGGTCCTACTAGAAGGCTATAAGGTGCATGATGGGGTGTCTGCTTTAAAATGTACCGCGCAACCCTCTTCCACTGTCCCTGTAGCCTGTATAAGTATCATGATCCTGGACCCTCATCATCACCCTGTACAACCCTCAGAAATCAACCAATAGCCCCAGACCCTAAACCCTGTGGCCCAAAAGTTCTATAAATCCTAAACTCTACAACCCTGAACCGTATGGAGCAAGCTTTATAGAGCCCAACCCTCATAGATCCATATAGAAGCGGTGTAGAAGCCTGCAGAATCTCACAGAAACCTTCACAGAAGCCCTCACATAAACCCTCACAGAACCCTCATAGAACCCTTATAGAACCCTGATAGAAACTTTACAGAAACTTGATAGAACCCCTATAGAAGCGTCATCGAACCCCTATACAAGTCTTATAGAACCCTTTTAGAAATAGAAGCCTTACAGAAGGGATTACTCCACCTTGGTTGTCGCCTCATCGAAGCCTCAAAGCCCTGAGTGCACCAGAAGAACACTATAGAAACCTGAAAAATGTCCAATTTTTTTCCTGAGGATTCCTTCTTAGGAATCTTGTTCTAATTATTATTAAGACCGCTACATTAAACCCCATAATACACGTTATAGTAGCCCTTGTAAAACCCCTCTTACATGCCTTTTAAAGGAATTATTAAAGCCCCTAGATGATTTCGAGGCTTCCGGGAAGCTGCCCCGTTCCGAACCTGGGCGAAAGCGTCGATGCTTCCGACGCTTGGGGAAAAAAGAAACAGAGGTGTTTTTAGGGTTTAGGGCAGTTAGGGTTCAGGGTTTGAGGGTTTCCATGAGAGTTTTAGTAAGGGTTCTGCAAGGGTTCCGTAGGGTTTTGGTGGGCCACGGTTTTCTGTGGCTGAAGATCTGAAGACTTTGCGAACACAAATTTCAAGGACTTTAACTTTAGGAAGGCTGTACAACTACTGTTTGCAGGTTGTTCTGGGGTGTGCGGTTGTCGCAAGGGATTTAAATGGCCGGGTAGGTTGTTGCTCTTCTTGGTGGTCTATGGTGGACGATAAGGTTGTACTTGGTCTGAGGGCTGAGGCCATCTGGTGCTTTGACACGAGACGTTGCGGAGTTTTTTTTTTTTTTTTTTTTTGTGTGTGTGTGTGTGTTACAAGGCTTTAAGACAGGGCTTCAGGCCCAGCGTGGAATATTCAGAGGCCTATAATTTTGCGCAGGCAGGTAGTTATCGTGTGCGAGCATAACAATAATAATGACAAGAACCTGAATACGAATATGAATGTGGTATCAATCGGAAATAACAAAAAATAACTAAGCCAAGAGAACTAGTAAGTATTACTAACAGTGGACGACAGCCCAGGATTGCGTGGACAAGTTCCCGGGTGAAACATGCCAGGCGCAGATGACAGCTACATTGGGTGAGAGGTTGCTAGAGACTTGGGTAACCAGCATCTCTAGAAATGTAGGCACTTCATGCTCCCTTCTGCGGGCTCTTTCGTACTTTTGAGAGCTCTAGGGCCTTCTAGATCCTATGCGTTGTTCAGGTGCTCTGTGCGACGGGAAACCTGGGTGATCCGAGCACCTTCTCCTGCAGCCAGCAGGCCTTCTGCCTGGAAATGGAGGGTTTAGGGTTTAAGGATTTGAGATGGTTTAGGGTTTAGGGTTTAAGGCAGTTTAAGGATTTGAGATGGTTTAGGGTTGAGGGTTTGGGGTTTAGGGTTTAAGGATTTGAGATGGTTTAGGGTTGAGGGTTTGGGGTTTAGGGTTTAAGGATTTGAGATGGTTTAGGGTTGAGGGTTTGGGGTTTAGGGTTTAAGGATTTGAGATGGCTTAGGGTTTAGGGTTTAAGGCAGTTTAAGGATTTGAGATGGTTTAGGGTTGAGGGTTTGGGGTTTAGGGTTTAAGGATTTGAGATGGTTTAGGGTTGAGGGTTTGGGGTTTAGGGTTTAAGGATTTGAGATGGTTTAGGGTTGAGGGTTTGGGGTTTAGGGTTTAAGGATTTGAGATGGTTTAGGGTTTAGGGTAAGGCAGTTTAAGGATTTGAGATGGTTTAGGGTTGAGGGTTTGGGGTTTAGGGTTTAAGGATTTGAGATGGTTTAGGGTTTAGGGTTTAAGGCAGTTTAAGGATTTGAGATGGTTTAGGGTTGAGGGTTTGGGGTTTAGGGTTTAAGGATTTGAGATGGTGTAGGGTTGAGGGTTTAGGGTTTAGGGTTTAAGGCAGTTTAAGGACTTGAGATGGTTTAGGGTTGAGGGACTTGAGGGGTTTCGGGCCGAGGGCTTCGGGCCTTGAGTGGTCGTGGCATGCTTGGGAGTAGATGTGGCCTTTTTGCCGCCTATCTTGCTGCACACATGGGAGTTTCCGAAAATAAGGGACCCTACCTTAATGGCAAGATCCTTATTATAAGGACCCCAAAATAAGGTACCCCCAATTTTCGGAAACTCCCAAATATGAAATATCAAGAGAAAGAGCGGCAAGGGCAACAGCCATAGCCGTGATGCTAGACAAAACGAGCCACAGTGCAAAGGACGCCTCGGCTGCTGTTGTGGCTCCTTCTATCACCACCGCCGCCGCCGGCACTACCACCGCCACCAACACAAACTACGACATCCACAACTGCTACTGCTACCACCAGCTTCACAACCGCCACCGCCACCGCCACTGCCACCCCCACCACCACCACCACCACCACCACAACGACAACGACTGCTACAGCGACTGCTCCTGCTCCTGCTCCTGCTCCTGCTCCTGCTCCTGCTGCTAGTCCTCCTGCTGCGGCTGCTGCTGCTCCTGCTGGTATTGCTGCTCCTGCTGCTGCTTCTGCTGCTACTGGTGATAAGAGTAGTTTTTTTGCAGCCCCAGTCGTTGGCTGAAAAGTAGAAGTCCTGGAAGCAAACTAATTTCTGCCCAAACCAAATCTTCACCCCTGCGTTAACCCCTGAGTCCTAACCCGGCTTGGTGCTGCTCAACGTATGGAGATTCAGAAAATTCTCTGCCTGCAAAACCTCGAAACAGTCGCATCCTTCTTGGAAGGGCCGCTAACAATAGTGACCCCGTCCGCTTTTGAAATAAAATAAGGCGATGTAGCCCTGCAGGAGATTTTCACCGGCGAAGCGCCGACGTGTACGCCGACCACGACGTGGACAACGGTTTCTTTCAGCTGCAGTGGAGCATCGAAAAACCTGGGGTTCAATTCAAGGCAATCCTAAACGTTTAAGCCCAAACCGTGTATTGTTCAAGGTTGTGGGGGGCCCAGCATGTTGTGTAGAGGTAGAGTCCTCATTATGAAGGCGATGATGAGGAGGATGTAGACGGTTCTGATAATGGTCGTGATTATGCTTCTGATAGTCGCCTCTTTCGCCGTAGCCTCTGCTATCGTCACCTACACCTTCACCTTCACCTTCATCTTGACCCTAATCTTCATGTTCATCTCCAGCCGAGGCCACTACTACGCAGACAGAGCTCGTCTTCTGCTCCGGCGGTTTGCCAACCGGTCCAGGGGTGGATGCCGCTCGGCTTGGCTGGTGAAGGCTCAGTGCAGCACGGAGGACCCGAAGAGGGATCTTGCTAATGTAGGAACATGATTAAGAAACCCTGGGCCTATAACCCCAAAATAGTAGGATTCATATAAGGAACCCTAATAAAGGCCCAAGGTTTCTTAATCAGGTTCCTACATTACCACCCCTGAACCCGGAATCCTGCATCCCTCAGCTACACTAGCCATCATAATATTACTTTTATTACCATTATGATGACTATTGTCATTGTTATTGTTTACCATTCTTATTCCTTTTCTTATTCTTATTCTTATTCTTATTCTTATTCTTATTCGTATTGGTATTCTGATTTTTATGGTGACCGGCTGAAGCGTAGCAGCGAACGCACCCACTATAGTATAGGGGCCTTAATAATGACCTATACTATGTTGGGGCGTTCGTTGTTATATTTACAGTATAATGGGCTGCAAAACCCTATTCGAATTATTCAGGCCCCTATATTATGTAACAAGGATCCCGCTATTCGGGCTCCGGCTCTGTATCAACTCAGGAGTCTGTGTTTGAATTTCAACATAGTTGCAGCGGTAAAGCACTCTGGATAGTAGTCCTGTTCTGCGTGCTCGCGTCGTTGCCCGCAACAGCTTCATGGTCGCACTCGGAGGACTATGTGCGGACAGTCTTCTCTTTTTCCTTGTTGAGGTTTAGGGTTCAGGGCTTAAGAGGAGGTTGTCTACAGATGTTTCAGACTTCATGGCCAACCTATCTTCACCTACCAAATATGGACTTTATAGGGACCCTTCAGAAAAGTAGGTTTTGGCAGGCTAATTAAGGCAATTAAGGTAGTTGGTAAAGAAACACTGTTAGCGCCTTGGGCTCCCTCAACCCTAAACCGAAACCGCAAACCGCTAAACCACTAAACCCCAAACCCCTAAGCCTCAAACCGTGATAGCAATAGTAATCAGAGTATGCCAGAGCCACGGAAAAATATCTACCAAGTAGATCCCCTAATTCGGTACGTATACTTCTACAGGGTACTTTTACAGAACACCTCTTAGGGGATCCACTTTTTAGATCTTCACAGGACAACTTAGCCGAGTTGGTTGTCTGGATTTTGGGCTCTGGGTTTTCGGGCAATCCAAAGCCGAAGCAGCCGTGACAGAGGCGGACAAGAGCTGCTTTTCAAGAGTCCTAAACCCTAAACCCTACACCGCCCTACTTCCTCAACCGCGCGCGAACTCTGAGCCCTACACTCTACACGTTAAAGTGCTAAAGCACAGGCCTTGACCTCTCAAAAAGCAACGCTTGAGTGATCAGGTGAGCGACTGCCTGGGCAAAGTGAATGGCCAGACCTGTGCTTGGGCTCCACTGTAGGGTTTAGGGTTTAGGGGTTTAGGGTTTAGGGTTTACTTTTGCGGTTTGGGGTCTGGGAGACGAGGGTTGCGTGGGCCAGTTTTCGCTTATGTGCTTCGGGATGGGAGTTGCCTTTTTGAAACTGAAGAAGAGGAAAGGACATCCGCCAAACTGGATGCCCGGGCACCCCTTTTCGTTTGCGGTTCTGGAAATAGGTTTACATAAGCCCGGGTAAGTGGTGACAGTATCGACCTCTAGCACCCGCTTAACCGTGCCTTACCTTGGCACGACTGATCCTTCCAAACCCCATACCTCATGTTTTAGGGTAAGCTTTTTAAGCCTTCAGCCATGAACTCTTAGCCGCCTTTGACCCCTAAATGGACCCTAAACCCTGAACCGGTTTCGGGTTTAAGGTTTAGGCTTCTTTCTGGCTTCCAATCAGTCGAGGCACCGTTTC
This sequence comes from Symbiodinium sp. clade A Y106, assembly GCA_003297005.1. Classification (NCBI taxonomy): domain Eukaryota; class Dinophyceae; order Suessiales; family Symbiodiniaceae; genus Symbiodinium; species Symbiodinium sp. clade A. The sequence continues at coordinate 114,296 of BGNK01000148.1, forward strand.
CTGCGTGGCGACTTACCAAGGGCAAGATGCCGAGTATGTCTGCAACCCCACTGAGGCCCACCGGACCGTCTTTTTTTTCGGAGGTATAGAGTTCTATGGCCTGGGCGGTTGTAGCTCCAATAACAACAGCACTTCTACAACCAGCTCCACTTGGATAATTTTCGAGGCTGAAGATCGAGGGTCGAAGATCTAGATTATAGGATCTAGGACAGGATTTGGTTTGGTTCGTGTTAATGATTAGTGATTAGAGGGATTGGCTTTTTAAGGGCTATGACTTGTGTTTCAGGTTCCTCAGTAATTATCGATGATAGAGTTACCTGTTAATTACGGGCGCTTAGACATTAGTTTGCCTTTTCGATTTTTTGTGATGTGGCAAGTGTTATGTCTTTATGGTTGACCATGATTCTTGATGTGGCCACCTGAAGCTACTGCAGGGGTTTTAATGGTGTTGGTGCTTTCTTTCGGGTTCCAGGGTTTAAGATTTGGCCGATTCGGAAGCTGTTTTTTGCCCTTCTTCAGGAGTTGCTTCCCGTCAACTTCCGTTCCTCCTTCGGCTTCGGTGGAGTGACGTCGTGTCGTGTTATATATTATAGTATATTATATTATATTGTATTCTATTATACTTTATTGTATTATAACATATTATACTATATCATATACATATTATCAGGGTCCTACTATTCAGCACTCCTCCCGGAAACGCGCAGGACGCTGTTGTGGCCCCCTTTTCTGAACCCTTTCAGAAGCCTTGAAGGAACCCATGACGGGAGCAGCCGCCGTCTCGCAGCAAATAAGTGCCCATTCTTTTTAAGAGAGGTATGTGGCGACAAAGAACAGAGTTCCGCTCTATCCATCCATCCATCCATCCATCCATCCATCCATCCATCCATCCATCCACCCACCCACCCACCCACCCATCCATCCATCCATCCACCCACCCAGCCAGCCATCCATCTGTCCATCTATCTGTAATGCGAGAGGCGCGCTTCATGGGCCCGGAAGAGTCCCGGCGAATTGGAGTTCTGGGTTTCGGATTCCGTGCTGCTCAGCATTTTGGGTTACGAGTCGTGGATTCGTCGGGTTGAGGGTTTGGGGCGAAAGGTTTAGGCGGGCTCAGAAGCTTTAAACCCTACAATCAGCTGTAACTTTGGGCTCGGGTCGTTTCGGGAGACGCTTGCAGACTTCAGAGACTCCGAGCACAGGGTTCACAGGGAGCCCAATACCCTAGGGTTTAGGGTTTAGGGTTCGTGAAATGAGAACATTAACCTCTCTCGAGTTGGTCTTGGAGTCTTCGAGTTTAGGGGGTAAAGTTCTGGCCCGAGAGAGTGGGCGCATCTGGACCTCGGCACGCAAGAAGTTGCTCATTATTCCTTGTCCGTAAACTTTGCTTCACCGTCTGAACCCTTCAAGACGTTTTTGGAAACACGTCAAGAACAACATGTACTTTAGCGCGGGGCTTGTTGGCCTTGACTCTACTTAGTGGGGTACAAGTATGAGGATTTTTCGGATTTGATTCTGGTCCGGGTGGTGTTAGGGTTGTAGGGTGTAGGCCTCCGGCACCTGGGTCTGAGGTTACATGCAGCAAGATCACCTGCTCGGCTGACCAGCTACCAGCTACCGGGCTGGGAAGTCTGCGAGTTTCGGGATTAGGTTCAGAGGGTTTGGGTTTAGGGTTTAGGGGAATTTCGGGTTTAGGGAGGATTGCAGCTCGTGAATTTGCCTAAACCCTCCAAGCCAATCCCTGCATTGTTTCTCGTGCTCATTCAACTGGGCCCTCGAGTACTTCGAAGGGTCAGGCATGACCGGATTCTGTCATTCTCATCTTCGCACAACAAACCCAGTTCGTTCTTCTCAACACGACCTAGATCCTGCACTGGGTTATATGGTGGTCGGAATAGGTCAAACAGGTTTAGGGTTTAGTCCCGGCCTGTGTCTCTGTCGACACCTTAAATGTTAAGGCACCTGTATGAATTCTAGATGTCGTGGGCTGCCGAAGCTTTCCCGAGGCTGGCTACGACACTTCTGCCTGTGCAGAGGCTGCTGCCGTAGACGCCTGTGCTGCAGATGTCCCCAGAGAGCCCACGACCACAGAATGACTGGTTCGATCCTAAGTCAGAGTATCAAGCCTTCTACAATTTCAGCTGAAGCCCTACATCCTAAACCCCAGAACCCTAAACTCTAAATCATAAATTCCTTGATTGCAGGGTCTCCGAGTCTCCCGTCGCTGCCCTTTTAGACCAACGAGCAGGGCTGAGGGTTACCCTGAAACCAGGGGCCTTAGTCAACAAGGACAGGGGTTCAGGGTTTAGGGCGCGCTACTCAAGGATGACGCGGGGGTTGAATAGCAGGTACTTGCTATCATTCGTATTCTTCTTCTTATTGCTATTCTTATTCGTAGTAACATTGCCATTACAATTATTTGTATGAACTAACACTAAATGGAAAGCCCTATCGCTTCGGAGGCTGTCGGCCACGTGCTACGAGGCATGACAAGACAAGCGATGCTTGCGAGACTACACCTTGCACCAGCAGCCATGAGCAGGAACAAGTTCCCAAAACCCAAAACCCTAAACCTTAAGCCCTGAACCCGAAACCCTAAGCCCTAAACCCTAAACCTTAAGCCCTAAACCTCAGACACCAAAACCCCGAAACCTGAGACCCCAGAACCGGAACCCTGAAGCCCGACGGTAACCCTGATCGGAACCAATTCTACTGTTGATGGGCCAAATCCTGCATGACCCTAAGGACCCTAAACTATGGGAATTATGGTATATTCCTTATAATGAGTAATGCAGGATTTTGTCCATCAGCCAGTGACCCTTGCAGAACACGTAGAGGTTCCTAGACGCCGAAACCCTAAACCCTAAACCCCTAAACCCCTACCCCCTAAACCCCTAAACCCTAAACCCTAACCTCTAAACCCATAAACCCCCCCCCCAAACCCCTCAACCCTAAGCCCTAAAAGGTTTTCAGAAGCCCCGACCTGAGGAAATCTGCATCGTCTCCTGTCTGCCTGGCTTTGAGCCGGCCTCCTCAGCCTTCCTCTGTGGGTCGGACGGTCCCATGGCCTTCAAGATCGGATGTAATGTTTAGGGTTTAGGGTTTAGGGTTTTAATGGTATAGTTTAAGGGCTTAGGGGTTTGAGGGCTTAGGGGTTTTTCAGGGTTTAGGGGTTCAAGGGTTCAAGGGTTCAGGAAGTTTGGGTTTAGGGGTTGAGGGGTTTTGGAGTTCAGTCTTTACGGTTTTTTAATGGCATTCGAGCGGATGTAATCGTATAGTGTGTTCTACAGGGATCTTGGACGCGTTAGCATGGGGCTCTATGGGGTGTTACAAGGGCTTGAACTGGTTTAAATACGGTTCAATATCGAAGCCTAGCAAACGATCTGTACTATTCCTTTGGTTCTTGCTCTAATTTCTTTTTAACATACCACCAGACAACTATTCGAATTACAAAGGCCCCTATATGAGGCCTTCTCGAGGCTGAGTATGCAGAGGGCCAGGCCATACACTCCGGAGCTCAGGAATGCATCGAAACTCACAATAACATTATTCAGCTCCCCATGATTTGAGCTCCATCTCAAGCTATGTTCGCTACTTGCCGGGTAATGTGCTCTTTGAGCAGTGGGTTTGTCTGCCCCCCAACAAAAACTCGGGATTGGCTCGAGGCCCTGCAATCGTAGACCCTAAACCTCAGGATTCCGTGTTTTGTGCTCCGGGTTCAGGGTTTAGGGGTTTAGGGGTTTAGGGGTTTAGGGGCTTGGGGCTTAGGGGTTTAGGGGTTCCGGGTTTATGTAGACCCTCAACCACCCCAAACGGCCCTTAGCTTACGTACACTGCAAGCCCTAAGCCTCCAACCCAAGCACAGCCGAAACCAATGCCCTGAGAAACGCCTTACAAACCCTCATCATCACCCTAAACCCTAAACCCTCATCATCATGAACCCCGTAGAAATCCAGAGCCCTAAACCACAAACCCTATCAAACCCTACGCCCTAAACACCAATCCCCATACAAAAAAGATCACCATAAAACATCAAAATCCTGAACCCGCAAGCATGACCCTAAACCCTAAACCCTAAAGCCCTAAACTCCAAGCCCTAAACCCCTAAAACCCTAAACCCCTAAACCCCTAAACCCTAAACCCCTCAACCCCTCAACCCCTAAACCCCTAAACCCCTAAACCCCTAAACCCTAAACCCCAAGCCCTAAGGCACCTTCTCCGGCACGGCGCCCTCCTGCATCGCCGTGAGCTGCCCCGCTGACGAACTTCCCGTAGCTCCCGGCCTGGACACCGAGGCCTTGGGGCAGTTTTGGAGGTTGGGGGTTTAGGGGTTAGGGTGTTTAGGGTTTAAGGTTTAGGGTCTAGGGTTCAGGGCAAAAGGGGGGGTGTTTTGTTTAGGGTTTAAGGGTTTCAGTGTGGAGGGACTTTTTCGGATTTCGTTTCGGGTTTAAAAAATTAGGGCTGGTATGGCGTTTTAGGGTTCTTGCGGTGAAATTGATTTGCGCTGGTCGTATATGGTCGTGCAGCATATTGTGTAGGATTCGGCTTTGTCAAAAACAAATTCCTAATCAACGGTCTTATAAGGTTTTACAGGGTTTTATGTTTGTCCTGTACTGTTGTTCATCATATTGTGTATGATTCTGTTTGTTTGTTTTTTACCTGGTGGTGTACTGGTTGTGTAGGGTTTGATAGGGTTCCTAAGGGGTTTTTATGGACGTCGCAGTAGGGTATATACACGGGGTTATCAAGGCACTTCAGGGTCCCAAAAACCCTAAAACCCAAACCCCACACCCTAAAAACCCTAAACCCTAAAAACCCTAAACCTAAACCCTAAAAGCCCTAAACCCTCAAAGCCCTAAACCCTAAACGCTAAAAACGTAAACCCTAAACCCTAAAAACCCTAAACCCTAAAAGCCCTAAACCTTCAAAGCCCTAAACCCTAAAATTCAGGGTTCCAGGTTTAAGCGTTGAGAGGTTGGTGGCTCCAAGTCCCTTTCAGACGTCACTCCCCGGACCGGACCTCTGAAGGGTTCCATAAGGGTTCCTACAAGGGGACTAAAAGAGGGTTAGGAGGTTCAGGGGTTTAGGGATTTAGGGCTTACGGGCTTTAAGGGTTAAAGGGCTTAACAGTTTAGTGGTTGAGGGTTTCGGGTCCTAAACTCCAAACGGAGAACCATAACCAGGAGCTAGAAGGAACCCTAAGCCGCAGAGGCCTGCGTTGGGGCATCGGCTGGCGACACCTGCCTGGTGAGTTGCTCCCTGGCCGCTGTTTTGGGGTTTCACTGGTGTAGTACCCTAAACCCTAAACCCTAAACCCCTAAACCCCTAAACCCTAAACCCCTAAACCCTAAACCCCTAAACCCTAAACCCTAAACCCCTAAACCCTAAACCCTAAACCGGGTTTTGGGGCTCCAGCTTCAGGGTTTAAGTTTTCGGAGTGTGTAGGTGTGCCGACCGGACCTGAAATTGCCGGGGGGGGGGGGGCCCTTGCTGAAAGTTTGATGATAAGCCCTTAACCCCAAAACCTAAGCCCTACAGCCCTAAGGCCTAAATGCCGGAAGCCTAAACTCTAAACCCTCCAACCGGGGTTACTGCAAGGGCGTGAGTGTACCAAGACCTACTGAGCTGCGAAGGTGTAGAGAGCTGTACCCTACACCTTAAACCCTAAACCCTAAACCTAAACCCTGAACCCCAACGCATCCGCTGAGGTGCTGTTGGCTACCGAGGCGTTGGCTCCACCTTTGAGTGCCTCAACGACGGCTCTTTCGCAGGCGTCACGCCGATGCTGGGCTTTCTTTGAGGCTTTTGAAGAAGGGCGGTTATAGGTGCTTTTGAAACGGGTTTTTGTAACTGAGGGTTCAGGTTTTATGCTTTTAGGGGGTTAGGGATTTCAGGGTTTTCAATATTTTGGGATTTAGGGTACTGGAGGGGCCTTAACAATTAGAATAGGGTTTGGGGGAACTATTATACGGTAGTTATAATAAGCACCCCCCAAAACCCTGTTCTCGCTATTATGACCCCTACACTAGATCCTTGTAGTAGCCCTTATAGTACCCCATAAAGGAACCCTTTAAAGGGAACCCTATGCTAATTATTAAGGCCCCTACATTAACTTTTTGGTCAGACATCCGGGCTCCCGAGCTTCGAAGAACTCCCCAAAGACCAGACGGGGGAGTGCTAGAAAGGTCGGGACGTTCGGATTTAGTTGGGTTTAGGGTTTAGGGTTTAGGGTTCAGGGTTAGGGTTTAAAGGGCTCATAGAGTTTATAGTGGGGATTAGTGGGAGTTTAGGTTCTAGGGTTCGTAAAACCTTCTTCTCCCTCCAAGAACAACCCTTCATCTACAGAACCCGTGATAGTAACACCTGGCCTGAGTCCTTTCTAGAAGCTTTATTGAACCTGGATACCCTAAACCCTAAACCGAGACACACACCCGCTAACAGCAACAGAAAAGAGGCCTGAAGCTGATCCTCCCCTCAAAGACATTCTCGCGAGAGGGTCCTGAATCCTGAACTCATCTAACCCCCCTGAGCCTCAATCCTAAACCCTGTGCCCTTTTGGCCCTAAGTCCTAGACCTAAACCACTCAACCCTAAACCCCAGACCCCTGAAGCCTAAACCCAAAAGCCTTAAACTCTAAAGCCCTGAACTCTGAACCCCTAAATCCTGACAGTTTATTCCTCAAAGTCCCGAATAACACCAGCAGGGCCCAAAAAGTCAGTTTTGGGAGGCATGAGGGTGCCGACACAGGGGATTTCAGAAAGTCCTAGTTGCGAGATCTGGGAGTTTCCGAAAATAGGGGGTACCTTATTTTGGGGTCCTTATAATAAGGATCCTATTATTTAGGGTACTGTATTAGGGTCCCCTATTTTCGGAAACTCCCATCTTGAGCCCTAAACCCTAAGCCCTAAACCGTGGTTAGGCGGTCGCTTGGTCCCCAGACAACAGGGGCCGCTATACCCTAAACCCTAAACCCCAAAATAGGGGCCTAAATAATTACCTATACTATGTTGGCGGTTCCTTATTATAGCTATACCCCCAAAACCCTATTCTAATTCTCAAGGCCCCTTTTTTGAGGCCGCTAAAGCTTAGGAGCTGCGAGCGGCGAACCTGCGACCTTCCCTCGGAGTTCCAGACGGAGATGGTGAGCAGCACTTGCTGCTCGGTGTAGGGGATTTGTTAACCGTTAGCTTGTTTAGGGTTTAGGGTTCCAGTTTCGGGTCAACTTGGAGATCATGATAGTATACCTAGTAGTAGAGTAGGTAACCTTTAACCTTTTGGGGTAGTATAATCCCTGTATAATCCATATAAAGGTTAACCGTTGGTTCCCCATGATACCCGACAAGTAGGTTAAGGGTTCCTTTAACTACGGGCTCCTTTACGGGATCCATGCAGTAACGAGTTTAGGGTTTATAGGCTTCCTTTAAGGGTTCGATAAGGGATCTATTTGGGTTTATAGGGTTATTTTGAGGGCTTTGTAAGGGATCTGCGGATCACTATAGGGGTTTAGGGTTTGGGGCTTAGGGTGTTAAGGGTGCAGGCCTTTTTGTTTAAGTGTTTGGGGTTTAATGTTCGGGCTTGATTTAGGGTTTAAGGTTTCGGGGGCTATGGGGCTTTAAACCTCAATGGAACTTTCATGGTAAACCTTATAACTTATGGCACCTCTATGTGCAGCCGTCATAGTACCTTTCGAAGTGCCTTTAGAAGAGCCCTTGAGTATAGTAACCCTCATAGTACTGCATTCCCTAAGGATTCTGCGAGAGTCTGAATTATTTGGGGTCTCCCTTTCTAGAACTCGTATGAAACCCTCATAGATTCCTGATAGATCCCTGATACACCGGAAAGTTCTGTAAATTAGGGTTCATTTTAGGAGTCCTTTTCTAAGGGTGGCGTACTATTTTGGGGACCTGAGAAGGGATTCTAATATAGAGAACTACCCAAACGGGCTCCGGCAAGGATGCTATAAGAGTTACTAGGGTTCCTTTAAGGGTTCTATCAGTGTTCCCTTACAACCCTAGGCCCCAAACCCTAAACAACAAGAGAACCCTAAACCCTAAACCCTAATCCCCCAAAGCCCCAGCAAGACCCTAAAACCCCAGAACCTAAACCCAAAGCCCAAAAACCCTAAACCCTAATAGCAACCCTAAGCCCTATACAACCCTGAACCCAAGGTGCCGGGGCGATGCACAATGACCAGTGCGTGGCCATCTGCAACCAGGGCTATGAAGGCACTTCGGGGTTTCAGGGTTTAGGGTTTAGTGTTTGGGGTTTAGGGTTTCAGTGTTAAAGCTTTTTGGGTTTTGGAGTTTAGGGTTTCAGGGTTTAGGGTTTCAGTGTTCATTGCTTTAGGGTTTCAGTGTTTAGGGTTTTAGCGTTGAGGGTTTCAGGGTTTAGGGTTTAGAGTTAGATCAGGGTTTAGGGTCCCGGTTAACGGCTGGGCTGCGCCGATGATGATGATGATGATGGTGATGCTACAGAATCTCGCTCCCTGACTAATATGCCACCCGTCCCTTCCTACGGGGGCCATAACATGGAGCTCGTGCGAAGGCCTTCAAACATAGGGGGTATGTTAGTGCAGTGCTCAGTGGTTTACACTATTCGGGCTTAGGGGTTTGCAGGTGCAGGTTTAGGGTTGTGGGATGGCATTTGGTTTTCGGATTAGACTTCGTACTCCTCTCTCTGTCGAGAAGGTGGTCACTATCATCACCAATATCATCATCGTCATTGTCCCCTTTCGTCATCATCATTATCATCGCCAGCATTGTATCATCGTCTTGTTCCCCGGCTATGTCCTCTATGACCAGCTTTGCTGCTGTATCAACATCGTCCTTTTCTTAATGCGATACTTATTTTTATGGAATTGATGGTGCTGTTGATGAGCGTCAGTATATCAGTGCTTGCTCCGGTTGTTGGTATGTTATGCGAGTTGCAGAAAGCTAGGCATCCCGATATCGACACCAAAGAGAAGGATCCTTCTTCTATGGCTGCGAATGTTTTTGAATGTATCGTTCCAGACTTGGTTCCTTTTAGGAAGCTTTGCGTGCTACAGGGCTCTTGATGCGGGGAAACTTTTGCACGATGCCAGCAGAAGGAAGCGCAGTCTTTATTGTAAAGGGTGAGACAGCTAAGAACATTATCCTAGATGACAGCAAACAGTGTTAATGCTGTGTAGCTTTTCGGAACAGGAGCGTGTTGCTATCTTTTCATACACAGGCTCGAGGTTACAATCTTGCCCACAATGACCTGTCACTTCCAGAACCACAAAAACTTTGAAGTCCCCAAAGCCCTAAACTAAACCCTAGGGTTTAGGGTTTAGGGTTTAGACCTCTTATAGCACCCCTATAGAAACCCCTAACAGGAAAACTTTCCACCTCTTCGCTTCGATTTTCAACCCGCGCAGGCTTGCCGACGAAGCAGACCTGCTGGAACGGACACGCCGCCGCACTTCTCTGGGCTTAGCATAGGGGGCATAAACCATTAGAACAGGCTTCCTTCAAAGGGCTACTACAAGGGATATTACTAAATGGGCTTAGTATAGGGGCCTTAGTGGTCACATGGAGGTTTGGGGACTGTAGGTATAGTCACGAGCTCCCATAACGAACTCCCAGGATAGTATTGGTAATGATTTAGGCCCCTATATTAGGGTTTAGGGTTGCCTAGCTCGGTTCCTTTTTTGGGTGGGTGTGCCCTTTGTCAGTTCGGGGAAGCGGAAAACGAGTCCTTTCTTTGCGATGTGCCGCTGGCCATGCGGCGATGCACCCCAAACCCGAACCACAAACCCCAAACTGACCCTAAACCCTAACTGACCCTAAACCCTAATTAAACCCCAAACTGACCCTAAACCCTAGTTAAACCCCAAACTGACCCTAAACCCCAAACTGACCCTAAACCCTAATTAAACCCTAAACCCTGAACCCTAAACCCTAAAGCCTGAACCCTAAAGCCTGATCTCCTGAACCCTGAACACCAAGCCCTTCCAAGCCGATGTCGACATTCAGAGGGTGACATTGCCACAGCGCGTCTCTATCCAGACCCCCGGGAGGATCTAGAAAGTAGATCCCCTAATTTGGGGCCCTATGCTACTGAGGGTACTTTATAGGAACCCCCATTAAGGGATCTACTTCTTGGATCCTCCCGGGGGTCTGGGTAATCGCCAGCGCCGATGTCGAGCGGACGGGCTGGTTGTTTTGTAGCCCTCAAACCCTCGACCTAAACCCTAAACTGTTAAACCCTAACCACCAAAACCCTAAACCCCGAAACCCTAAACCCTAAAACCCTAACTAAAACCCTAAAACCCTACAACTTAAAACCCAAAGCCCCCATGTCTTAGGCTCTAAGCTCTAAAAGCGGTTCAGAGCAGCTTCCTCTGAGGAACCTTCCTGGGTGTCGTCCCGAGCTGCTTTCCACGGGCCCCTGCGCTGCAGTTTCTTTGGGTTTGCTTATCGGGATTTATATGGGGGTTTCCGAAAATGGGGGACCCTAATATAGTACCCTAAATAGTAGGATCCTTATTATAAGGACCCCAAAATAAGGTACCCCTAATTTTCGGAAACTCCCATATGGGCTTTTGATGCTTTATAGAGCTTTATGGTATTGAAGCAGGAACTTGTGACGGTGTTTGAGGGTTTGATGGGGCTTGTCCTGCACCCGAAAGCCGTAAACTGAAAAACTCTACTCCCTTAAGGGTGGTTTGCAACGATCTTATCGAGGAGAGGTTGTCTTATCCTCTTGAGGCTCCCAATAAAATAGTGGCCTGGACTTAAAACGACACAACTTCATAGAACCGTAAACCCTAAACCCTATAAGACCTAAACCTCGTGACACCCTATCCTAATGGTAAAGGCACCTATGTTTTCAACTGTGCTCCAAGCCCTTATCTCGGGGTCGTCATTCGGACTCCCGGCCCCTAGCCCTACAGGGTCTAATTTAGGGCTTGGGGTTTAGAGGGTTTGGGGCTTAGAGTAAATCCATAGAGTATAAATATCTCAAGCCCGGAAAGAATCGCCCAGGAATGTTCCATCCAGGGAACGCGTCTTGAAACTGGCCTGGATGCTACAGACTGCGTCTTGGCGTCCAGAGTCCTGCTGACTGAAATGAAAGTCAAGAGTTTCATGAGCCTGCAACTACATGGGTCTACAAGGTTTCGGTTTCAGAGTTTAGTAGGGTTTACCTGAAGCACCAAAAAGTGTACCTTTTCAAGGGCTTATACACAGTCTGCGTGGGCTAGTTGTAGTTCCTTTTGGCCGACCAGTTTTATTATAATATAAAACTGGTCTACCAAACCAGAGAACTGCAATGGACTATAGCTTGGCTGCTGCCTCCACTCTGTAACAGTTGGATATGATTTAGAATATAGTTAGATATAGCCCATAGTATGACCCCTAATGTGGACTGTCACAGGGTGGGACAGTGCCCAAACTATAGGTATGAGGTAGGGACTCGGGCCAAGAGAAAGCCGAACCTACGCTTCATGAAGATCCCTCTGGCCAATAAACCTGGAATCCCGTCCCCTATTTACAGTGGCTTAAGGGGTTTATGTAGATGGTTTTAGGCTAGGATTCAGGGTCAACCCACCAAACATACTTTAAGCCTGAACTCCCTCAGTTCCGAAAATCCGAGTTGCCGAGGCCTTGGAAAGAAAGTGGGAGATACCTGCCTCCTTCAGTGCTCCCCTGGCTACGACCTCGTTGGAAGTGGATCCTTGGCGCACGCAGGACTTAGGTCTTGGCTAGTTAAAACCCTGACTCCTGGAATCAGAAACAATCGCTCAAAAGATAATACAGGGGGTGCCTGCAAGATACACCCAGGCTGTGATTTACACTAGGCCCCAGAGCTTCACAAAAGAAACAGCAATGAGGAACACTTCTAATACTGCAGGGGCTTCAAGAAGAGTAAGTTATGAGACTGTTCGTTTTTCGCTTTCCTAGTGTAGTTTTCAGCTGTAGTAAATTCTATAGTCGACGGCTTGTTTTTGAGAATCCCGTCGCGGGTTCACAGTTTCCACAGCTCAGTCCTAGAATTAAAGTGGGCGCTCCTCTAATGCAAGAGCCTCGCTAATTAGTAATGTCACTCTCTAAGCACTTCTATCATTGTCGTAACCCCCAATCCCTAAACCTATTAAACCATAACTCCTGAACTAGAACCCTTATTGTGACTTCTAGTAACCCGAATAGAACCCTTTACGAGTAACCCTGATACCAGCGCTTATATGACAGCAACCCTTATAACAACCCTCGCCTCAACCGAAAACAATAGCATGTCCCGGGACCCCCGCCCCCAAACCAAGAAGGATACCCGGTACTCACAAGGCCACAGTAGAGCTCTTGAAAGTTGCTGTAGATGTTTCATGGGTGTCTTGGGGGTTCTTTTGCGGAATGAGGGTACTTCTAATCGAGTAGCGTTTACGGGTTACAAGTTGCGTGTTTACGGCTCTGTCTTGTCATTGCTTCCAGATCTGCTTGTGATCCTACTTTGATTTAGATAGCCATAATCTTTTGAGTAAGCGCAAAGCATAATCACCCCCATGCTCAAGATCCATAAACCCAGATGAAACGTGGTAAACCCATCCAGAGCCACGGAACGTCATGAACAATAAAAGCACTGCGATAGAGCGCTTAGGGCCCGTCTGAAAAACTGTATCTCACGCCTGAGGGGGTTCTAGCGACTTTACATACCCGTAACCCTGGACTCTTTCCCTAAGCCCTGCAAAAGCATCTCTGTAACTTTACCTTCCAAGAGTACTCCCATAACACCAACTGCTTTACAACGGTTTACGGAAAGCATGAAACCCTTATAGTAAACCTTGTAGCAACCCTACACCATAAATCATAAACTTCCTCAAACCGATTCCTGTGAGGAGTGCTGCAGTGCCTGAGCACGGGGCTTTTCAACGAGTCGCAGGCACCTGGGTACATGTGGGCTTAGAGCTTAGTTAGGGTTTAAGGTTTAGGGCTTTGGGGTCTGGGGTTCAGGGCTACATTTGGGTTTAGCGCTTACAGGGGTTGGTGCCCCTTTTGATGTTTCTTCCAACTGGGGCCCGGGTGCTTAGGATTCGAGCGTTTCATGCTTTTAGGATGCAGGGACGCCGAAAGTTCTAATACACAAGCCTAGAGAATGGGAATAGGATTTTGGGGTTCTATTGATGGGAAATTAACTTACATTAGGCAAACCTCAAACGGCTATTGTACTCAGCATTCAGGCTCTGCTTAAAACTCAGGACCCTGATGCTTTCCACGCTCCCGTCAATTGGGGTCGAAATTTCAGTAAACCCTAAACCCTAAACCCCTGAACCCTAAACCCTATAAATTATACTCCAAGCGCCTCTGAGGCTACTTGCGTGCCCGGAACGTGCGGGACTCTCTCGGACGTGCCACCGTCTCCAAGTGGCACTGGTGGCAGATTTTGAGATGTGGCATAGAATCCCAAGTTTGGCAGTTTAGGGTGTGCAGAGTTAAGGTTTACGGTTCTGTTCTATTTTCAGCTGCTTCTCGCCAAGTTTTGCTGCGTGACGGTTACTATAACCTGTTTCACGTTTCCCTGTCGCAATGGCGAAAGCGAATTTTCTGTTGATCGTGATGGGAAGTTCGGCTGTGCCTGATAGATTACTGTGATGACCATTCGGACTTGAATGCGGACGGCAACCAGGCTGGTGCTGCTGCTGATGATGATGGTGACGATGGTGATGATGATGTTGAAGAAGAAGATGATGATGATGAAAGTGATGATGGTGGTGATGTTGAAGGTATTATGATGATGATGGTGATGATGATGATTGTGATGATGATGATGACGAGGATGGTGATGATGCTGAGATGATGATGGTCATGGCAACAGTATGGTGATGACATTGACGATGACGACCATGATGCTGGCGTTGTAGCCGAAGAAGATGATCAGCAAGAGGATGGTATCGACACGTTTTCGTCTGGAGGAAGAGGGAAGACGTTCTTGGTCATGTTTTAAGGTTTTGGTGCGGATGACGTCCATGACATGAGGGGTGGCGGTGATGATCTGGGTGCTGTGGGTGTTGGTGTTGTGGATGTTATTGGTCGTGGGGCTTGCCGTGGGCGTCATCATTCGCATATCGGTGACACCGCTTCCCTCCCCCAAACCCTAAACCCTAAATCCTGATACCCTACACTCGATAGCATGTGCAACTCAGGTTCGCTCCGCACTTCATCGGCGACTCATGCTCGGTGATGAGGACGGGTCAGGCGGACTGGGCCCAGCATGTGGTCGTTACTTTCTTTGGCAAGTCTTTCGGTTTGGGGTTCTAGCATTTGTTGTTTAGCGCCTTTGCACCTTGGAACTTAGATCTTGCGCAAGGTCATATCGAATTGTTGGCTTGAAACCAGAAGCAACGCCCTCGGCTAGACATGTCCGGTGCTTCACACCATCGGGACCATCTGCAACGCGAGCTCTTGAACACCGCTGCACCGGAAAAGCCTTCTGGAAACCTTTACGCCCTAAACCCTGATGCTGTAAATACACCCCTAGATCCGTCGCGATCAAGACGACCCGAAGTTGGTTAAGAAGGTGGAATACCTAGGTATGATACCAGCTAGGCTACTACGGTAATTCATGTTCCCTTTATTGGCTTCGAGAGGACCTTTTTAAGAACGCTTTGCGGAGGCTTTTTGGGCCAACCCAGCAAAAGATTACCGAGTTCTAGAAGCCTGCACCCTCAATCCTCAGCCCTCAGAATCTTTCAATCTCGAAGCGCTGAACACCTCGAAGCCAAGTTAGTGCTGCCAGGTCTGTACGGCTTTCTGTGAGCCAGGTTATGCAGCCTGGCGAGAGCAGGGGTTTAGAGTTTTGTGGTTTAGAGGCCTCTCGGGGCTTAGGGTTTTGGGTTTGGGCTTTAGGGTATAGGGCTTAGAGTTCAGGGTTTACGGCTGTAAAACCCCAAGCCAGCAACTTGAAAGGCTTCTCATGTCGGGTTCACGGTCTTCGGGGCTTTCGAATTGTCCTTGGCCGATTGCAGTCGGGGCCCTCGGCTTTACTATGTAAGAGTCGAAACAAATAGTTATGCCATTCCCTTTTGAAGTCCTCTCATAATATCCCCCCCCAGACCTTTTTGCAAGCCCACAGAAGTTCCGGAAAACCCTATAGCACCCTCTCAAGAACCCGTCAAAGGAACCCAGTTCTAAGTGCCAGCAGGGCCTCGATAGTATGCTATTTCGGGCCTTGGAGCCCTGTGTCTACAAGATCGGAAAAGATGGTGTAATGTAGGGGTTTTAGGGTTTAGGGTTTAGGGTTTAGGGGTTTAGGGTTTAGGGTTTAGGGGTTTAGGGTTTAGGGTTTAGGGGTTTAGGGTTTAGGGGTTTAGGGGTTTAGGTGTAATGTAGGAGCCTGATTAAGAAACCCTAGTTCTATAATCCCAAAACCTTGGGATCCATATTCCAGGGCACTGAGTTCCATTACGTGTTACTATAAGGGTTACTATATGGGTTTCTATAAGGGTTGCTATAAAGGGCTCTATAAGGGTTCTGGATTGTGTAAAAAGGGTTACTATATGGGTTGTAAACAGGTTTTAGGTTTCCTACATCATCCAGATCGATTGCCCAGGTCATGTTGTTAGAGCACAACAGACTTAGAATTGCAAGCTTTCGACGAGGGTGGCCTAAGACAGCATTTAGTGAGGCCCCATGGCCCTGTTTGGCTGCGCTCAGGACATTGTGGGTAACGCAAGCGTGCTGCTGTGTCACTCGGCCGCCGAAACCCAAAACCCTAAACCCAAAACCCAAAACCCTAAACCCTAATCCCTAAACCCCTAAACCCTAAACCCTAAACCGAAGCCCTAAGCCTTAAACTCCCAGACGCCCAAACCCCCTAAAACCCCAAGCGCACGAAAGCTCTCGAGCCCCAAGCCCTCAAACCCTACTAAACACTATAATGTAGGAACCTGATGAAGGGGCCCTGGGGCCTATAACCCCAAAATAGTAGGATTCATGTAAGGAACCCTGATAAAGGCCCAAGGTTTCTTAATCAGGTTCCTACACTAAACACTATACCCTCACCCCTAGCCCGAACCCTCTTCCTGCTGGGCTTCAAACCCCGAGTCCGGCAAGACCACCTGCCGGCACTTGCTGAGTATCGAAGTTTGAAATGGTTAATACTATTCCTTCGGCTTCCTTCTACCTTAGTTACAGGATCGCACATCCCAAAATCTTATTCTACATTACCAAGGCCCACATAATATTAGTTGTTATAAATCCTGAGTTTGGTGACGACAACCCAGGCGCTGCTTCTGACAGTGTCCATGCTTCCCGCCTTCAGTAGAACTTGGAAGAGAACGAGCCCCCCTATATCGACAAGAGAACCCGAAACCTTGAACCCTAAGTGAAGGGACAGTGCATTTGCCTGAGTGTACACCCGAGAGGGTGGGCTGGCGAGACATCAACAGCCCGATGCGCCTTAAAAGAAAGCCTAAAACCTAAACCCTATACCCTAAACCAAAGCCAAACTAACCCTAAACCAACGTTAGCCCTGAACCCTACGAAATGCCTACAAACCTCTGAGAAGCTCCAGTAGGCTTACTATAAAGGCTCTGCAACAGGGTTTAAGGCTTGGGTTCACCTACGCGCTCTCTTTGGCTAGCCCGTTGTTATGCTTAGGACCCCGAAAAAAGGAATTAACGCAACCAGAAGCTTCACATTCTACTATATAGGTACTTTGGACCCTTTGGGGTAAGGTTTCTGAAGAGTCGGATTCCTTTCAGGGTTCCTTTTGAAGGGTTCCTCTCAGGGTTGCCCTTTAGGGGTTTAATGAAGGTGTCAAAATATTTCGTAATCCTATTCCTATGGGTTCCCTAAACAGTATATAATCATACTAGAAGATACCCCTGCAGAACCAGAATATCTCACGTTCACGTGCAGTACGATGATTTTAGGTGACGTGTCCGACCTGGTTAGGGTGTACCCGTGTATACCTGTTTGAGTTCAGGTTCCCGGCACATGTCGCAGCTGCTCCGGGTTTGCAGCGTTGCCTTGAGAGCCCCTAAGTCCAGACGTGGACAAAAGCGGACAACTTGCATATAAAGAACCCCACGGCCCACGGTGAAGCTGCCCCATTGCCCTGTTCCGGTGCCGGAAGAGGGTGCCGTGTCGGATTGTGGCGAAGATGCTTGGTTCCTCGCTTGCGTTTTTATTCATGGTTTGGGCCCTGCTTGCGCTGAGCGGCACACAACGGATGAAAGTGTCTAGCGTGATCGCAGATGCTGAGTCCATCCGCGGCTGGTGTTGGCAAGCCAAGTCCTCCACTTCTGGGACGGCATAGTTAAGGCTGCTTCCGTGTGAGCTTTGGGCATGCTTGGGGCGATGTGTTCTTGTCAGGACTCCGCACTCTGGCCGGAGGAAGATTTTCTTCTACATGGCAAGTCCTGGATGTGCAGAAGTTGAGTCAGATGCAGAAGACCTGGAGGTCCAGAATGTTTCTGACGCGCCTTCAGATTCTCATTCTGACGCCGGAGATGCAGGCGCTGGTGGTGAAAAGCATGCCGGCCTCTGGATTGTCAATCTCTGGATGGCTCCAAAGGGCGATCAGCCGAGAGGATGAGCACGCTGGGCCATCACATGCCGTCCTTGTGCTGTTCTTGGTGAGCTTTGTGAACTACGAGAAGTCAACCCATTCTTCCAAGGCTGGACGCCCTGTGGCCACTGGGGCTGCTGTTGCTGGCTAGAGTGGTAAGCCCCAGCACTTGTGTTGATCCTCTTACAAGAGGACTTCGTGAATGTGCAGGGGATAGGCCAAATTTGGCAGAGGCCGATAAACAAACTCTGCGTGAGGTGTTTTCCTTACGTTTCAGCGGCGACGGCTTCGCTGACGCCATCACCAGTGTAGTCGTCGACAGGGACATGCTTCGTCACCTACTGGCAGCTCAAAGATACCGAAAGTTCCGAAGCTCACACCTTCCCAGCCGACGCGCGGAGAGTACCCCCCAGCTATCAAGCGCAAGAGTCGTGCCAGTGGAGGTGGATCAGATGCCGGACAGAAGAAAAAGGCCCATTCCGACGAGCGTTTTGGTTGGATGGACGGCACGTGCAAGGACCCCAATTGCCGT
This sequence comes from Symbiodinium sp. clade A Y106, assembly GCA_003297005.1. Classification (NCBI taxonomy): domain Eukaryota; class Dinophyceae; order Suessiales; family Symbiodiniaceae; genus Symbiodinium; species Symbiodinium sp. clade A. The sequence goes on from BGNK01000148.1 coordinate 132,354, forward strand.
TACAAGCATCGCTGCGCAAAATGTGGCGATCGCAACCACGACCACATCTGGCAAAGGTCGTTGAAGTGAGATTGTAAATGCAGCGAATCCCTTGCCCGCGCCTCAACTAGGTTCACACGGCGACAGCGGCACGATGTTTGGAGTGAACGGCACGGCCGCATTCGACATGTTGTTCGCACCATTTCGGATGCTGATTGGCGTCCAGATGGCGTCTGCAATGGATGAAATGAATGCATGTGGGACCTGGTTCCTCGACTTGTGGGACATGTTGCAAAAAGGCAGTGACACAATGAGGTTCTTATGAAAGAACCCTTGTAGAGCCCCTCAAAGATCATCCTTTCCAGGAGCCCTTTAAATACCTTCATGTAAACCCCTGATTAATGAACCCCCTCCCGATTATAGGGATTATACTAGGGATCCGAAAGCTAACTTGCAATACAGGTGGTCTATGAATCAGCGGTCTACATTTTAGTACAGCCCATTTCTTTTGTTTTTAGAAGAATCCTTAGGTGATGGCGCACCGGCCGATAGCGCTGGATTCACCGAAGTGGTTCCAGGCTGCCGCGGGGTCCGGGTTCGGGGTTTAGGGTTTAAGTGTTTTGAGGGTTCCGGGCTGAAGGTTCGATAATGACTCTAGAATTGTTCTTAAGGTTCCTTGCGTTGTCCAAGACTCCAAGGGGTCCTGTTGAGGGTTCCAGAGGGTGGCATTGGGGTTCGACAGGAATGAAGAGTTTAGATTGACACTTTATAGGGTTGTAAGGTGTTGGGCTGAGGTGTTATAATTAGGGATTGACACTTAGGGTTTACGGTTTACAGGGTGAGGTCTTAAAGTGTAGGGCTTGGGCTTTGCAAGAGTCTTAGAGGACTTTTTTCAAGTTTTATAACGATTGGATGACAGCGTTAAGGTTTAGGGTGTAGGGTTGCGGGTTCATGTGCCACCATAATAGTCTCGGTAAGCCCTGGGAGATTGTATATTTACTCTGCGTGGTTGGGTTTACGCAGATCATTCTTTTGTACGAATACGTGTTTCGGCATTTTAGGTGCCCATGTAGCTCTGAGAGATGAGTGGTACAATTTTCAGCTTTGAGGGCAGTGCAAGGTTCGGGGCGTATCACGATTGTTACTCGTGAGGATCATTGCTCTGGTAGTCTTCATGCTAGAACTTCGTTTTTGCCATGGTGCGTAAAATAGGGGCCTCAACAGTTACCGATACTTTGTTACATGTATAGTATAACATACCCCAGAACTGGCCCAGAACCCTATTGATTCTCAAGCCCACTACATTACTGCTTCACAGATCCGCAAGTGCCAAGTTTTGTCAGCCAAGCGATGCTCAAAGCTATGCTCAAAGCTCGTGACGCCTCTTCCCTTCGCACCACAATGACACTAAAACCCTAATCCCTAAAGGAAGCTACTTTCGAATTGGAAGCCCTATACATGTTTCAAAAGGCCTATGCAGATTCTATGCGCAAGCGCTTTAATCATCATAGAATTCCACAACAATGTTTGAAACAGTCGTAGAATCTCCAGGTTCCTCCTTGAGCTGGCCCGCCGTTGAGTCACCGGGTCCGACTTGCATGATCAGGAGAGGGCTGCATACATAAAGGGCTGACGGCTTAGGGTTCTAGAAGTGTGTTACAGTGCCCTATTCGGGTTCTCTAAGGATCTCATTGCATTTTCTTAGGATTCTATAAGGGCTTTCTGGCATTGATTTTAGATGGTGTTTATCAAGTTGTTCCACGTTTTTGTTCTGGCTTTCCCTTTGGGCCGGCTTTCGTGTGCCTCGTGTTCAAGGATTTCCACTAGCGCATTGTTCGTTTAGAAGTGTTTCTACAAGGGTGTCTACAAGTGGGTTTTAGGTAAGGGGTTTTGATCCGGGGCTACAAAAGGAGTTTTGGATTTAGGGTCAACGGTTTGGGGATGAGGGTTCGTCCTTCTTCACAGTGCACACTATGCAGCATATGGTTGGTTTGTCAGTCTTTGGGATTTGACGACTACCGATTTTCTAGTGCTCCGATTATCCTGAGCATCGTTTGTTGTAGCGGCATCAATTTTGATCATTGCCGTTCATACTGGTGCGCGCCGCCAAGGTCAGTAGCACATGAGAGGTTCATAGTCATCACCATCATTACTGCCAAGTCAGTCTTGCCAGCGGTAAACCCTGAACCCTAAACCCTAAACCCCTAAACCCCTAAACCCCTAAACCCCCTAAACCCCTAAACCTTAAACCTGAAGCCCTAAACCCCTTAAGGCCTTTACGCCCAACCCCTAAACCCCGCAACATCGTCGTGTTCCTTATCCTAGTAGTAGAGTAGGTAACCTTTAACCTTTTGGGGTAGTATAATCCCTATATAATCCTTCATGAAAAAGGTTAACCTTTGGTTCCTCATGATACCCGACAAGTAGGTTATAGATTGAGGCTTTCGGGTTCAGGCCGGAGGGCCCAAGACCCTTGAGGATGTTGTTCCTTACATTGGGCTTTAGGGTTTAGGGCTTTCCTCTTGTCATTGCAAGGAGATGCCTTCGTTAAGGAGGGATTTCTGGCTCTCTGCGAAGTGGTATTCAAGAAACCAGGCCTAAACCCTCAACCCTAAACCGTGGCTCGTGCCCGGAGGACATGCACTGGGGCGCCGGACAGCCCGCTGCTCACCCACAACTGTTCGTCAGCGAAGACAGGAGAGAGCTGCATCGTGCAAGCTGCTTGGTACTACTAGTAACTGTTCCGACGCCTAGAATCCTCTAAGATTCTAAAAGCCCTAAACCCTAAACCCTAAACCCTAAGACTCTAAACCCTAAACCCTAGACCCTAAATCCTCTAAGCCTGGAATACCCTATGCCCCTAGACCCATGGGCGCCTTCTCCAGCCCATACCGCTACTCTGCGACAAGGTGGGGCTCCCCAGGCCCGTCGTAGCCCTTAATTATAGTGGTCAGTAGGGTTTAGGGTTTAGGGGTTTAGGGTTTAGGTTTAGGGTTTAGGGTTTTATATAATCGTAATGACTACCATGATAGTAATTAGCAGAACACTAAGAATAGTACTTCTTACGCTATCGTCCTTATGAAGTTATGCTTGTTGGGCATTCCCAGGCCCTCACCTCATAGCTGTAAAGTAAGGTTTTGATGTCGCTGCTGGAAGTAGTTTTCAGTTTCATGTGGGTGGTTGTCAAACTTATGGTCCTTTTGTGGGTCCTTAATATAACAGCACCTAATATTTAGGGTACCCCCACAAAGGGACCATAATTTTGACAACTACCCATGTGGGTCAACTGCAAGCTAGGGTATATGTACCCTAGCTGGAGGTGCAGTACTTCTGCCCGAGCTGCCCTAGTTAGAGCCGTAAGCTCAAATCACCCCATCAACCCTGAACCCTAAACCCCTAAACCCCTAAACCCGAACCCCCAAAACCTAAACCCTAAACCCATGAACCCTGAACCCTAAACCCTGAAGCCTCAGACCCTGAAGCCTCGCGCCCAATCCCAGGCAGTGCTGCCCTACCAGCTGGAAGGAGCATCCTCTGTGGAGCTTGCAGCCTGTTTGCTAAGAGCAGTTTGGGTTTAGGGTTTAGGGGGTTGTGTTTGGGTTTAAGGGGGTTTTCTGCGATGTGAGGGCGTGGGGTTAGACACTCTTGCGGGCTCCGAGCCCTTAACCCTAAACCCCAAACCCCCTAACCCTAGAACCCCCCAAGCCCTTCTCGGCCTGGGGGCTCAGGGTTTCTTGAAGAGTGACCCTTGACCGGTGCATCGCAGCTTAGGTCTGCGAAGCCAGCGGCAACTTCGCATGCATTTGCAAGGGAGTTCCCTTTCATTTGGGAGTTTCCGAAAATTAGGGCTAATTACCTTGTTTTGGGGTCTTTATAATAAGGATCCTACCTTATTTTGGGGTCCTTATAATAAGGATCCTACTATTTGGGGTACTATCTAGGGTCCCCTAGTTTCGGAAGCTCCCATTTCAGTTCCTAAGCCCACCCCATGCCTTGAGCCTTCAGCCTCAAATCCCAGATCACGGGTTTAGGGTTACCTAGTCAACGAAAAGACGTCTGCGTCAAGCCGCGGGCAGAGAGATCTTTAGCAAAGGCGGGATACAGATTGAGCGCATGTGTGGGAGAGTCTTCCAGGGCTTCAAAGTGGTGGGTTTAGGGGCATCTTTTTAGGATTTAGGGTTTAGGGTTTAGGGTTGGGTTGCTCCTAGGCTTTGTAAGGGTTCTAAAGAGTGTCGGTTGGTATGAGACTAGTGACTAGCCAGTCGGTGATATCTGGCACAGCTATGTCTACGGCTTTCCATTTCGAGCTATGATCCCACTTCTAACTTACCTTTGGTTAGTAGGGAATGGAGGAATGGGGTGCAATGATAACTACTATTACTACCATTCCTCCATTCCCTACTAGCCAAAGGTAAGCTAAGAGGCGTAGAAAGTCCCCGAGCCCGAATCCCTGGGTTCCTAAAAAATTCGGGACCCAAGCAGCACATAAGCATAAGCATTTTAAAGGGATATCCCTACCTTATTGGGCTTCATTATAAGGGGGTTTATATGGGATATCCCTATCCTAATTTCTGCTTATGTGCTTTTTGGGGGGCCCTAAAAAATGATTGGAGTCGTCGGGGCTTCTTGAATCCTGGCTACTGGCACGGGAAGCTGTTACACCCCCCCCTCCCCCAAACACCCCAATGGCTTGAAACTCCATACCCCAAGGCCCGGCCCGAAAGCCCTAAACCCCGACTCGACTCGAAACTCGAACTCAGCACCTAGGGAATCAAGCTCCCGCAAGTGTATCTTCGGCAGTAAACCCTACCACCAAGCCAAGGCAAAGAATCAAGGTAGCCTTTCCATCCTCATCATGATCATCTTGACATTCTGCTGCCTTTGCTATTGCTACCACTACTATTGCTACTACTTCTACTACTACTGCCTTGCTACGACAACAACAACTACCACTACTGCTACTACTGCTACTACTACTGCTATCACCACCACTGCCGCTGCTGTTAGCACGACAACAACTACGACGACTGGCGCTGCCGCAGGTATTTGATTGCTTCTCTGAATGCTTACGATCATGATGCGTAGCATCAGAGCCGTTGCTGAGGTTTCTTCTCCGGAACTTTACCGCCAGTCGTTCCAGCCGTGTGCCCCCAGCCGTCCTTCGCAAACGGCATTGGTAGCACATGTGCGAACCGATCGGTGGGTGCAGATTGCTGGGCATACTGCCTGAAGGACTTTGCTGCTCGAGAGGTTTGGATTTAGAGCTTCCGGCCAGCAGGATGCGAAGACCAGGGCTAAGTGGCTTCACCACGACTCAATCCCTCGCAAGGGCCATTTTCATTAGGTGTAGGTGTGTCTGTGTGTGTGTGTGCGTGAGTGAGTGAGTGTGTGTGAGTGAGTGAGTGTGTGTGTGTGTGCATTCTTTCCCATACTATACTGTACTATACTATACTATTTGACACTATACTATACTATAGTATAACTATGTGTCGGGCCCCTGAGGACTGGGTCGGCGCTGCACGGAGATATGAGTGCCAGTTTGACGCAGCCAGCAGCACCGTGGAAATCCAGCCGACCGGGGAGGGCATCGCATGCGAGCTGATGCTTGGCACATTGAACTGGGTTCTTGTTTCGGAGTTTGGTTTAAGTTACCATACTAAAGAAACCATAGTATTTACTATAGATCCCTATTTTGGTAATTTACATTAAATTCCTCGACAAGAACCCAGTGAATCACCCTGCCTTTCCCTTTTTGAAGCCCTGCCGATACTCGCAAAACGTCCAGAGACACTCTGTGATGCCTCCCGAGACTTTCGCCCAGAGCGGCTCACCGGGGTTTTGCTTAGAGCTTGGAGGGCCATACGGTTGATGGACAAAATCCTGCATGACCTTAAGGACCCTAAACTATGGGAATTATGGTATATTCCTTATTATGGGTAATGCAGGATTTTGTCCATCAGCCGTTGTAATGGGGTTCCTTTAAAGGGGTCCTTAAAGGGGTCTATAGGGGATCTATAAGGGTACTATACTCCCTGGTGCTTAGTAGGGAATGGGGGAATGGGTTATGGGGACTATTATTGGGGATTATATAGGGACTAGTATAGGGATCCACTCCCCCATTCCCTGCTAAGCACCAGGGAGTAGAGGGCTTCTGTCTGTGGCAGGTCGAAACACCGTGCTCGCTACTCCTCCTTGTACTACTCCTCGCGGTCCTAGCAGCAGTGATGTTGGTGGTGGTGGCGGTGGAAGTATGTGGCAGTCGTCGTCGTAGCTGAAGTAGCTGTAGTAGTCGTCGTCGAGCAGTAGCGGCATTAGCGATATCATCAGCCATGGTCGTGGTAGCGATACGAGTCGGGGTTGTCGTAGTCGTGAGGGTGAACAACGCGCTCTTCATGACGCAGCGGACATGTGGCCTCTGACAATTGAACCTTCGTTCCCGAGGTCTGACCAGGGGCTTGTGCTTTGTCTTCAACTCTTGCTCAGGTTTCAGGGAGCCCTGCACCCTAAACCCCTTAGCCCGTCTCGTAGGGTTCTTGAGGCTTGATCTTTCTGAGTTTGGAAGTTGGGGGCCCAGGTCTTACGGCTTTCCCGGGCTCCCATATGAATGGAACTCCACACCCCCGAACCCTAAACCATAAAAGGGTTTAGGGTTGCGGGCAGAAGGAACACCTCCGCCGCACGACGACTGGCAGCAACGAGCCCATGTTCCGCTGATTCGGCTCCCAGCCAGCGCTTTGAGGGGTCGGAGTCGCAGGGGGTTTGTGTTGCTGGCGGTTTGTCGGTGATTTTTGTGCATGTCAAAGCTCAGCAATTACTAATTACTTCGTCCAGAAGCAACAATATGGCAAGCGCTTGTGTCGTATCGCTTGCCTTTCTCGTGCTGATTGTGATGAAGGTTGACAATGGCCTTGTCACACATACCATTAAAGTCCGGGTTATTTCTGGTTTGTTGGTTGCCCGTATTATTGTTTGAAGGATCTGGGTGAGTCGGTTGCTTTTGGAAGTTATGAGGTACGAAGACACTACTAGCTTCGTTTAGCCTAGCTTTGACTCTATGTGCTTGTAACCTACTGACTTAGTCGAACTACAAACTTCAACAACAAGCAGCTGACACCGCTCCAGGCTTCTGCTGCTGGCTTGGCCGAGCTGCAGTATACGCACAGCTGTGGCTAGGCTTCCCTAGAGTCCAACTTTCTCTTTTGTGAGTTCGGAGTTCCTATAGGGTTAGTGGTAGGAATCCTTGTTCTTTAGGGTCCAAAAAAATTAGAACAGCATCCCTCAGGGCAATTTTCCCCCAAATCCTATTGATGTTTGCCATACTTCCTGGGGACCCCAGGTGGCGACCAGCAGCACGACGAAGTGTGCCTGGCACACTGCAGCATGGGCTTCACTATGACAGAGGACGTCCTGGGAAGTGTTTGTTCAAACCCTTTCGTATCAGCTTCGGGGGGGGGGTGGGGAGGGGGGCGTGTGTTGACATAGCCCTAGTAGCTGAAAGGGTGACCTTTGGGCTTCTGGGATGGATATAGTCCTAGTATCTGGGCTCAGGTATTCAGCCCGCATCTATGTCCACATGTAGCGGGTTAAGGCCGCTCATATGGCTTAAATAAGTCTTTAGAGGTCTCTTCGTAAACCGTCAACCCGAAATTCTACTCCCCGAAAACCTAACCCCGAGACATTCTCAACCATATTAGTCCAACTCCGAAGACTACAAGACGTAAGAGAAGGAGAAACGGTTGATGATATTAATATAGATCCTGCATTACCGTAAGGACCCTAAGCTATGGGAACTATGGTATAGTCTTTATTATCATGGTATAGTCCTTATTACTGTGGTATAGTCCTTATTATTATGGAATAGTCTTTATTATGGGTACTGCAGGTTTTATATCATCAACCGAAGGAGTCCTCTCTCTTCTGCGAGGGCTGGGGTTTAGAGTTCCTGAAACCCCGTGGCCCTTGAAAAACCTTCAATCCTTGAAGCTTTTACAGGAGACATCTATAGTGCATTATGCATGGTACATAATACATAATACATAATGCATAGTAAGGCATAGTACATAATACAAAATACATAACTGTAATACATAGTACACAATACAGGAGACCCCGGCAATCTTGGTTTGCGACAACGGGGCCTTCGTTGGAGCAGCGATGCCAACGCACCATGGCCTAAATGAGACCCGAAGATTTCACAATGAAAGGCCAGGAAAATTGAAACGAGGATTGAGGGGGTTTCCTTGGCCTCGTAATGAAACACCAAAAACTTGAAAGCAATTCAGGATTTCGGGGGCTTCATAGCGATCATAATGAGATCGTGAACAAGCGAAATCTAGGGACGGATGATGCCGGGATTCCCTATGCTGTCGGATGAAGGCTTGAAGTTTCCTGCGCAGAGGTTTCAGGATGAGGATTACCGTTGAGGATTTTTTGAGGGTTTAGGGGTTAGGAGTTCATGGTTCAGGAAACCATGTATGTCATCTGCGTTTGTATGTTATGCATGCATGTATGCGTGTATGCAAGTTTGCATGTAGGTACGCTGGCAGGTGTCTATGTATGTACGTCAGTACGTATGTACGTAGGTAGGTCACGTATGTTTTCAGGCTTCCTGAGCGGTCGTCGCTGTCGCAGGCCCCAACGCGCGTTGGGGCTTGTTCCTGTTCAGGGTGTAGGGCCTAATTGGAGACAGAGGTTAACCCCCCCCCCNCCCCCCCCCCCCCCCGGCCGCCCTTCTTCTGCATAGTTAAGCTTCAGCTGGACAGAGTGATGTTGCAAACTTTCGACGGCAGGTTCAGCCTTGCTCCCACCCCACACATCAAACTCCTATATGCCGCAGACCATTCCTTGTAAATCGGAGTGTACATCCTAGACCCAACATTCAACGCAGTCCGGACCGTTCAACCCTGAACTCCGAAGCCCCAGCTCCACACGCCTGCCCTTAAGTCTGTGCCTTTTTGCGGTCTAGATCCTTGCATACCTTAAACCATCGAGCCATAATTTTCGCCATGAAAGGTGCACTGGCCAGCCCTGCAACAACTCGCTGCCACAAGGTGCCGAATAATACCTTTGGCTATCAAAGCACGCCAGCGCAACTGTAACAACGACGACAACTAGAAGAGCTACTGCTAGTTCCACTGCGACTGCTGCTGCCACTGCTTCTGCTACTGCTAGACTTTTGCTGCTGCTGTTGCAGCCACTGCTACTGCTGCGCCTACTTTGCGGCAGTAGCAGCAGCAGCAGGAGCAGTAGTAGCACGAGTAGTAGTAGTAGTAGTAGCAGTAGCAGTAGCAGGAGTAGTAGTTAGTAGTAGTAGTAGTAGTAGTAGTAGTAGTAGTAGTAGTAGTAGCAGTAGTAGTAGTAGTAGTAGCAGCAGCAGCAGCGGCAGTAGCAGCAGCAGCAGGAGCAGTAGTAGCACGAGAAGTAGTAGTAGTAGTAGTAGCAGTAGCAGGAGTAGTAGTTAGTAGTAGTAGTAGTAGTAGCAGTAGTAGTAGTAGTAGCAGCAGCAGGAATAAAAGTAGGAGCAGCGTTAGTAGTAGTAGTAGTAGTAGTAGTAGCAGGAGTAGTAGTAGTAGTAGCAGCAGCAGTGGCAGTAGCAGCAGCCAGCCCTGCAACAACTCGCTGCCACAAGGTGCCGAATAATACCTTTGGCTATCAAAGCACGCCAGCGCAACTGTAACAACGACGACAACTAGAAGAGCTACTGCTAGTTCCACTGCGACTGCTGCTGCCACTGCTTCTGCTACTGCTAGACTTTTGCTGCTGCTGTTGCAGCCACTGCTACTGCTGCTCCTACTTTTATTCCTGCTGCAGCTACTACTACTACTACTACTACTGCTACTACTACTACTACTACTACTACTACTACTACTACTACTAACTACTACTCCTGCTACTGCTACTACTACTACTACTTCTCGTGCTACTACTGCTCCTGCTGCTGCTGCTGCTACTGCCGCTGCTGCTACTACTACTACTACTGCTACTACTACTACTACTACTACTACTACTACTACTACTACTACTAACTACTACTCCTGCTACTGCTACTACTACTACTACTACTACTACTACTACTTCTCGTGCTACTACTGCTCCTGCTGCTGCTGCTGCTACTGCCGCTGCTGCTGCTACTACTACTACTACCACTCCTCCTGCTGCTGCTACTATTACTCCTACTACTACTCCTGCTGCTGCTACTACTACGAGTATTTCAGAATATTGAATTAGTGTTAGTATTATTTCGAGTACTACTACGAGTACTACTACGACTGCGACTACGACGACGACGGCGACGACGACGACTACTACTAATACTAGCGGCGACGGTGACGACAACGACTACTACGACAAGTACTGCGGCTACTACGACGACGACTACTACCACTACCACCACCACAACGTCCACAGCCTCCACTAGCACCACTACCACGACTGCGACCTGGACGAAAGTCGCCACTGCCACCGCCACCGAATCACCACCACCAGCACCAGCCCCAAACAGCAGGCCTATCAATGCTTTGCTGGTAGCCAAGACTAGCAGATTGAACACACGCGCATACACACACACATGGAGAGAGGACGCAACTTCAGAGCACTGTGCAATTGCGCAGAGAGTGCTGGGCTGAGGAGTGGTTGTTCTGATTCTTAAGATCATCAACTTTTGTTACTGTTCTTATTCTACTGCTGATCTGTTTTCAATGTAGTGTTTTACTGGTTTCCTCGATTCACACAGAGGTCGCAATAGTTGCTTGCAGCCCTTACTACATTGACATATATAGACATATATATATATATATGTAGATGTATATATATATATATATATGTATATTTATATTTATATTCATGTAATATGTATATATATATAAGCACACATATACAAACATAATCTAAGATATCCTAAACCTAGTTTAAGTACCACGTCCGTAGATCAAAGCCATAATCATACGACCCGTACAAAACCCTGTTTTCACAACGAAGCCCTTAACCCTGGTCTCTTATAACCCCATTATACGGTTGATGGACAAAATCCTGCATGACCCTAAGGACCCTAAACTATGGGAATTATGGTATATTCCTTATAATGGGTAATGCAGGATTTTGTCCATCAGCCGTAGTAACCATTGCTTTTCTGGCGTTCTGTTGAGACTGGAAAAAGCAGCATTGCTCAGCGGACCTCGATCCGGGTCGCACTACCGGTTAGGGTGTAATGGCTTAGGCATTAATCATTGTTCAAGGCTAATCTTCTGGATTCGGGAGTTTAAGATTCATCTTCTGAACCATACATCCTGTGTAGTTACTTTCCCAAACCGTAAACACCCTAGACCCTGAACAGGTGCAGGTGTGAGTCATAACTGCGACGGGACGACGGCCTATGGCACGTGCGACGCAACGTGTGGACAGGCCCTCTGGTCAAGAAGCAGGTCATAAACTGGCTCGGGGTTCAGAATTTTCCGCTTTAGAGTTTCCTACTGTTAAACAAATAAATAAGCAGATCAATGAACGAATACACATATATCATAAAGAACTAAATAGCTATATATACCTGTGTCCTCCAGCCTAGATCCCAATCCTGTGTACTGGGGGTTCGAAAATGAGAGGTTGCTTTCGTACGGTTTTGGGTTCAGGGTTTAGGGTACTACACTTGCTTCCTGAAGCTTGCATATAGTTGATCCTCCTTGCCTTCTCTCCTACATTCCTGCTTCCGTTCTCCCTTATTGTTCAACTTGAGACATACTGACAGCATGAATCTCGGTTTAGAATCGAGCGCAATCAGTTGGTGTCCAGCCATGTCGAGCTCAGATGAGATGGCTGAGCACATCCTCACCACGCAAGACATTGATCACCACAAGGCCGTCATCGACATCAACGAGCCGAAAACGCGGATTAGACAAACTCGAGCAAGCACGGATACACCAACTGGTACTCCCGAGCTGCCGACCCTACCTAGCCTGAAACGACTGACCAACTACGATGGCATGTGTCCAGGTTGGTCAAGCTGCCGTATGTTTCAACACCAAGGGGATCTGTGAAAAGCTCCTCCGCAGAATCGCTCACCTCAGACCTGGTGACGACAAGCTCTTTCCGGCAGCCAGCACACCCGTCCACGTCCAGGCTTTTCCACAGGACATCGAAGAACACCTACGATTCCTGTGGTCGAATCCCGATACCAACAGGCGCAGAGAGTTTTGCAGTCTGCCTGAGAAGCACATGGATGATGTCAAATTGAAACGGCGGACATGGACCTGGGCCTTTGACTAACGAAATTTCCCAATACCAGACACAACCACGCGCTGTTTTAGTTCCATTTCAGGCGGTTCGATCTAGTTCATGTTCATACATGAGCGAAGCAGCACACCCGCACAGACTTACAGCCCGAAACGTGTATACAATCCTCATAATCATCCACATAAAACCTTCATAGTAACCCTCACAAAGCCCTCATATTAATCCTCAGAGAAAACCCTTCATAACAAACCTTTCCAAGGCCTTTTCAAGCCTACATAACCTTCGTAAAATTCTGTAAAGCCTACATCACCCTCATAATAGCCCTTGTAAAGCCTACATCACCTTCATGATAACCCTTGTGAAGCCTGCATAGGTGTTAACGCCTACGTGAAGTGTGCACCCACACAGGTCCCCGTTTGCAGGCCTTAAGAAACTCAGTCCCCCTCTGCGACTCGTAAGCCTTAGCGCTGAAACTGAGACCTTCTTTAACAATCCCGACAGGGTGTAGAGTTTAGGGTTCAAGCGTTGAAGACCATTAAGCAATAAACAACCGAAAGCCCTAAGCCTTAACCACCTCAAGCGCTCAACCTTGCTGTAAGCCCCCAAAACCTGCAAACCCCGACCCTTTTCCACCCCAAACCCTCAGAGAAGCCCTATATGGAAACCCTGATGCTCATAGCCCTTTAAGCCATACAAATTTTACCCTTATGAAAGTGGCCCTCATGCCCCTAACCCCCTTTAAAGCAACCCACAACACCCTGATGAGTCCCGACGAGGCCGGCTACACCTACACCGCGGGCTCCCAAAAAGAGATCTTCACCTGCATGCCCTGGGGAAGCTTCCAAGGCTGGGCACTTGGATCCTTTTACAGTAGAAGCCAAAAAGTTGGAAACCCCATAGCCTCAATCCTTAAGAGTAATGTATAGGGAATCCCAGCACCATTTGGCCTTAACCAGGTTTCCAACTTTTGGGCTTCTACTGTAATGGGTATCGAGGGTTTCAAGGGCCTCCAGGGCTTTCAGGTTTCTTTCGGGCGTAATAGTAAACATGTGTAGAGTGTATAGGGTTTCAGGGTTTAGTAGTGTCTACCAGGTCTACCAGGGCTTGCGTGGTTTCATTCGCAGTACAAACTTCCCAGCCCAAAGGGTGGGTGTGACTTTGTTGGTACGGGGTTTGGTGTGGTTCGGTGGGTACAACGAGGCATCTAAGCCTCCTAGGGAGCGGTGTGGATAAGGGCTCTTTGAATTATAAGTGTGGTATTTATAAGCCTTCATGACGGTTCTACAAGGGTTTCACACCAGTGGGCTGAAGGCGTTTATAAATGGTTGAGGTCTAGCAAGGTTTTAACCCTGAGCCCTAGTGTTAACGCCTGGGATTTCAGATTTCAGTGGTTTTGAGGATTTCAAGGGCGCTTAGCGCTCTGAGGGTTTCTAGCGTTTGTTTAAAGCTTGTGGGGTATTGCGGCGGCAGCTAGCAAGATGAGGTGCTCATGCAGGGTTTTCGCTTTTGGGGTTCAATGCCTCCATCGCACCGAACACTATGTTACATCCTAGTGTCAGAACTGCGATCTTGAACTAGCTCTCGAACGACTCCAACAAGGAGTAGTTACCATATTGACAAGGGCTGCTCCGAAAGCAGCTACGAGCCAAACTGCTGCATGGTTGCTTGTGTGAGCAGGCGATGACTTACATTTTGCTCTGGACTTGTGGAGTGTTGGTCGTGAAGCCTACCTCGTCGTTACAGTAACTTTGGAACCAAATCCAGCCATGAATTCGCTGACCAATATAGGGGCCTAAATAATTCCCTATAAAGGCCCCTATATTACCTTGACGAGATGATCCGCTTAGCCTTTGCCCAGTTTCGACAGGTGGCGCAGCCCCTGGACTGTTGCATAAGGACCATTAGGGGGGTAGGGGGCCTTAATACCTTGTATAAGGACTTAATAAGGCTATTGAAGGAAGTATAATCCCCTCCCCCTTACCCCCCTAAGGATCCCTATGACTGTTGTGAGACGAGTTTCCGGAAGCGTCCCGTTCCCCGGTGCCCTTGAGGAAGTCTTACCGGCCCCTCAGTGGTAAAAGGGACCCTTAAGGGGGTAGGGAGGAGAGGGGGTAGGGGACTATACTTCCTTAAATAGGCCTTATTAAGTCGTTATTGTAGGTACTAAGGCCCCCCAACCCTACCCCCCTAAGGGTCCTTATGAAGTAGTAACCACAGGCTCTAAAACCAAGTATTCAGGAATCTACTGAACATCAGAGGAGGGATTGGGGACCTCTATGAGCAGTACCCTGACAAAGGCTTTCGAGCGGGTACAGCGCCAACGTTTCGAGATTGTGGGAAAATTATGTCAATGTGAACCAGGAGTGTAAACAGCTTTTTATACTGACTTCCTTGTTCAAGTTGAACATTAAGAAAGCAGGGGGCACGCCCCAAAACTATAAGCCCTAACCCCTAAGCCGGTCGCTACTTTCCCCAAGACTCCAAGTATACAAGCAGTACCTACTTTCGGGTCTAAAGTCTATGAAGACTAGCTGCTTTGGGCTATTTGGAGTTTTAGGGTTTTCTTGCGTTCCAAGGCGCTGCAGAACCCTCCTCTAGATCCCTTCAAGGATCCCTTTAAAGGAACCCTATCCCAATACTACTGCCCTTGTGTTCCGAAGACGTGCCTCTGGAACTTCACAGGCACTCAGCCATCGTGTGAGCCCATCTCGTGTCAGGACTGTTAAGGGGCTCCAGGGACTGTTGGGACTTAATTACGGTTGATGATAAAAAATTCCTCTAAGGGCTCCTTTTCAGGGATCTATAGGGTTTCCTTTACGGGCTCCTTTTAAGGGATCTATAAGGTGACTGGTTAGGAGCTCAAGGAGCTTATTATGTACTTTCGGGGCCTTTATTGTTGGAATTGAGTTCCCTTAAAGGCTTCCTTTCATAAACGGGGTCTATAAGGGCTATTATATGGATTCAGTGTAGGGGCCTTCAGAATTACCTAAACTATTTTGGTGGCTCCTTCTTATGATTTTTTAAGGCCCCTATAGTAGGGTCATAATTGGGGTTATAAGTGTCCTAAGTAGGGTTATCTTACTTGTAACCTCACTTACAACCTTCCTTAGTGTGTCCCACGAGCCTTTAAGTGGGTGTCTGTTGAAAGTTGTAAGATAGGGTCGAAACCACACGACTAGGAACATTCTTCAATAGGTTCTTTCACAAAGTCAAAGGATAATCCCGTCTAATTGTTCAAGTTTCTATAGTTGGAATTCAGGAGCTCGGCCTAGAGTTGAGGAGAGAAGATTTTTAGTCGCAGGGCTTCACAGTCTTTCGCGGATTTTGCGGTTTGAGTTTAGGGTTTAGGGCGGCGTAGGGCTTTCGCGGTTCTTTTGGGGGGATTTTCGGATGTTCGGCTTTTTGATCTTTGAGACGTGGGCGGGGCTTTCGGGGCTCATGGTCTTTTGAGGTTTGGGGCATTGTGGCCTAAGAGGGTCAGGGCTTTTGCGGTTTGAAGGTCATCTGGGTGACAGGGGCTGTTGGGACTGGCTGCCTCGCTTTTGGGGTCCAGTGCTGTTGCCTCTTGAATCCGCAATATCTGAAAGCTCCAGAAGATCTAATATAGGGGCCTTAATAATTAGAGTAGGGATAGGGTGTTAGGGCCCAGTATCCTAGAACTCCTTATCCCCAAACTCTAAGCTTAAGACCTAATTACTAAACGTTAAGCTCTAAGGCCTAGCTTGTAGAAAACCCTTATAGTAGCCCGTATAACCCCCTGGGAGTGCTTTAAGGCCAAAGTATATACTATTTGGGTACATGGACCCTCAGGGTAAGCATGCAGGATCACCCAAATGCGGGGCCGATGCAAGAAGAGTACACTTCCTAGCCGTAAGCCCACATCTCCTGAACCCTCGACGCCGAAGACCCTAATCCCTAAGACCCTAAACCCGTAATTATAGCTTCAACCCTAGACCGAGACCCCAAGCCCTTTTGTGCCCTGATACTGTGAAGGACTTGGTTCTTGACGGCATCTACTCCCACAACTGCAAGTCGAAACGCTTTGGGGACACCTGCGGCGTGAGCTGCGCCACTGGGTCTCCCGGTTGCCTCTTTTAGGCTAAGGTTGTGGTTCTATGAGGGTTCTTCAAGGGCTTCCAGAAGGATTCTTCAAGGGTGTTATGAAGTTTTTAAGAGGTTTGTTCAAGGGTTTTTCATAAGGGTTCTTCAGGGGTTTAGGGGCGCAGGGTTCAGGGTCTAGGGCTTTCTGTGTTTAGGGGTGTCCCGTTTCTGGTTTTCGAGCAGGTCGAAGTTGTCAAGTCGTCCAGGGCAGTCTTTGAGCTTGTGGTAATAGAGGTGCCATGAGTAATTCGCGAGCGAATTCCTTGTCTTAAGGTTCCCTATCACATGTCAAGCACAATATATCCGCAAAACCCGGTTCAAATTTTTCAGACCCCTTCTAGCAGGCACAAGAACGAGGCCGTCTTGCCTTCCTATCTGTCAAGCCGCGCGACTGTGTCTTTTTGCATCAGAGCGAACCGCCCAAGTACACGAGCCGAAACCTATGCTGAACCCGAAACCCTGGACACTGAAACATCATCACGTGGGTCATTTGGGAGTCTGAATGATTTTGAATTTGGATCCCGTTACAGTCCTTTTAAGCACATACGTATAGTATAAATAAATAAATAAACAAATATATATATATATATATATATATTTATTTATATTCATGATATAACGTATATATATAAGAATTTAAACTACGATATACCCCAGAATCCGGTACCGTGAATCCCGAGGTACCACCTCAGCGGATGGGGATCGCAGTACGTGTGCGGGGCAGATGGTACCTTTGAAGGGGCCCCGTGGAGTGCACAGGGTTGAGGGTTTAGGGCTTTTAGGTTTTGTTTGGATACTGCCCCCCTAATATTTATAATATGGTTAAACCCTAAACCCATTCTGTAACAGTTGGATAGTCCTTATAATATGGTTAAACACAACCCGTAATATACCCTAAACCCTAAAGTCTGAACCCCAAGCCCTGAACCCATACTTTAAACCCAGTCTATCTATCGATCTATCGATCTATCCATCTAACTGTCTATATATATATATGTATATGTGTGTATAGAGGCCTTGCGATGGCCCCTAATATAAACTGCTACAGGGTGGGCGGCAGCACCCTAGGTTTCGCGTTTCGGGCCCAGGCTCGAAGCAGGGAGCTAGGAAGAGAATACCAAGAAGAATGACAAACCAACGAGCCAACGAACAGTACTACCACTAATAATAATAGCAACAAGAAGAAGAAAAAGAGTAAGGATAGTCGTGGCAACAGCAATAGCAATCAGAATTATAGTGGCAATAAGCGTAACAATTGTAATGAGAACAACCATGGTAATAACTACCTAGAACAGAAGCCGAAAAACCAGCCATGAATGTCCTCATCATTGCAGCCAGTACAGACAGCATAGTCATCAGCACATCGCCGTCATCTCCGCCGCCATCATCTCCATCGCCATCATCATATTTCATCATCATCATCCTGTCAGCAAATCAAGAGTCGGTGCCGTCGCCACCAGTACTAACATCCGGACAACTGCCCGGCACGAGATACGTAAACGACCTTATTCACGTTATAGCTGTCATCAACGACCCCCTGGCAGTTCCAACATAAATATATGCATATATGTATGTGTGTATGTTTGTGTGTGCGCATACATTCTACCGTTTACCCCCCAAACACTGTTCTACTTCTTCGGGTTTAATTCGGGAACGGCGACAGGCAACACATACATACTTGTCCCAGCTCTACCTGCTGTACTAGCGGTTTAGGGCATAAGGGTCTAGGGTATAGGGGCACCTAACCTTGACTGCTTACATTCATGCAGAAAGCCTTCAGGTGCTTCCACAATGCAACGGCAATCCGTGCCAAAACACGGTGGATGACCCTGCGCTGGATGCAAGTGCCTGCAACAGCCTCACCACCGGTGAGGACTGCAACGTCACTTGTCAAGCCGGCTACGGTTTCAACCAGACCACTGTAGTCTGTGGAGCATCCGGCTTCCTCTCTGGGATTCTTCCCATCTGCAGTCCCCTGCCATGCGCAGCAGACCCAGAGCTTCAGCACCCGACGCTCGCGCATTCCTGCAGCTCCGTGCCCTTTGGCCAATCCTGTGTGGTCTTCTGTGCGAATCTGGGTGGCCATTTGGGATTATTGTTTTGTTTCTTTATGGCCTTGCAAATCCGCAGGGTTTAGCTACCGAAGTCTATACTTGTTGAGCCCAAAATCTATCAAGTATAAGGGTACAATTGTACCTAGACCCTTTGGGAGAGGGACAGCTACGTTCATAGGTGGCCCTTAAACTGCAAGGCAGGAGAATCTGTTTCAAAACCGTCTCCCACGCCGTAAACCCTACCTAAAGCCCGGAAATCCTAAACCCTAAACCCCTAAACCCCTAAAACCCAAACCCTAAACCCCTAAAGCCCTAAAGCCCTAAAGCCTAAACCCTAAACCCCTAAACCCCTAAAGCCTAAACCCTCAAGCCCTAGGTACGTAGGACCTTTATGCTCATTTGGCAGTCGACTTGGTTGTTATAATTCTTTGCCACAGAGATCGGTCTTCGAGTAGCTAGCCATTTAGATTTTAAGGATTTTTAAACTTGTAATGGCCTTAAAATCTTTAAAATTGGGCCAAGGTTTTGGCCTCAGAAAAGCTAGAAAACCAATAAATCTTTGAAAATCTTTAAAATCTTTAAAATTTAATTGGCTGGCCATTTGAATTTTAAGGATTTTCAAAATTTTAATGGCCTTAAAATCTTGAAAATCTTGAAAAACGTTGGCTGGCCATTTAAATTTTAAGGGTTTTTAAAATTTTAATGGCCGTAAAATCTTCAAAATCCTTAAAGTTTGAATGGGCCAAGGTTTTGGCCCGGCTTTGGGAAAGTTACAAAACCATTAAAATTTTAAAGGTCTTTAAAATAATTGAAATTTATTTGGCTGGCCATTTAAATTTTAAGAATTTTTAAAATTTTAATGGCTTTAAAACCTTTAAAATCCTTAAAAGTGAAATGAGCTCTATTTTTAAAGTTCAATAAATTTAGCCCCATGTAAATTTTACGGATTTTAAAGATTTTACGGCCATTAAACATTTAAAAATCCTTAAAGTTTAAATGGCCAGCCAAGTAAATTTTCAAGATTTTAAAGCTTTTTAAAATTTTTAATGATTTTCTAACTTTTCCAAAGCCAAAACATTCGCCCATTTAAATTTACGGATTTTACTTTTAAGGCCATTCAAATTTTAAAATCCTTAAAATTTAAATGGCCGGCCAACTAAATTTTCAAGATTTTCAAGATTTTAATATTTTAATGGTTTTCTGCCTTTTCCTTCCCAAAGCCAAAACCTTGGCCCATTTAAATTTTAAGGATTTTAAAGATTTCAAGGCCATTAAAATAATCCTTAAAATTTAAATGGCCAGCCAATTGAATTTCAAAGATTTTTAAATTTTAATTTTAATGGTGCCCTAACTTTTCCAAAGCCAAAGCCTTGGCCCATTTAAGTTTTAAAGAAATTAAGGGTTTTAAAGGCCATTAAAATTTTAAAAATCCTTAAAATTTAAATGGCCAGGGTTTCAATCCTTTTTAAAATTTTAATGGTTTCCTAACTTTTCCAAAGCCAAAACCTTGGCCCATTTAAATTTCAAAGATTTTAAAGATTTTGAGGCCATTAAAATTTTACAAATCCGTAAAATTCAAATGGCCAGCCAATTAAGCTTTAAAGGTTTGTAAAATTTTAATGGCTTTCTAACTTTTCCAGAATCAAGGGTGACAGTCTCTGTGGCAATGAATTGCATACTCTATAGCTATTAAATCTTGTAGTTTCGATAATACTAACGACCAGCACAGATTGCAGACCATCGAGAACATGGACAACATTGACATATCGTCGACGCCTTACTGTGTTTGTTTTGTTTGATCTCCCCGTTGTGGCTGTATCGGCCGCCTCGGGTGCCAGTCCGGCCTGCTGGACTGGGGCCACGGCTGCTCAGGCCAGCTGCTGGAGCAGCTTGACTGGGGGCTTTCCACCAGCTGTCTTGCCACCCCCAGTCGTCCTTGGAAGAGGAGGGCTGGACGACCCTATTTCTAGGGCCGTCCCAAGCCTCCCAGTCGTCCCAGTCTTGCTTCGACCAGGACTGCTCGAATTTCTAGGGCCATGCTCCTTGTCCCAGTCCTCCCACTCTTGCTTCGACCAGGACTTCTGCTCGACCCTATTTCTAGGGTCGAGCTCCTCCTCCTCCTCCTTCTTCTCTTTTCCCTTCCCCTTAGCTTTAGCTTCTTTGCTAAACTCCCAGCCGCCCTCTGCAGTGCCTGGGCCGAACTGCTCGAGCCTTTTCTCTTTTCGCTTGTTCGAGCTGGTGCCTGTTCCCAGGGCCTTGCCCTGCGGTTTTTGACACCAGGCACTGCTCGGGAAGCAGGCATTGCTGCAGGCAGGGGCTCCTGCTGGAGCCCCTGGCAGCTTTCTATAAGCCAAACGGCAGCGGCGGCAAGGTTTTTTGGGGGCTCAGGGCTTCGGGAGGCTTCAGACTCTAGAGGCTGGGGCTTGCTAAACCCTTTTGCAAGGGCTTTTAAGGGGCTTCTCTAGCTTCGGGGTCTCTAGGCCTCTACTCCTACCCTGCAGCCTTTAGGCTTCGGAATCTCAAGGTCTGCTCTGCTTGGGCCTTTAAGTAATTACTCCTGAAGCCTGAAGATTTTGAAGCTTAAGGCTTCAGGCTTTGGTTTTGAGGTTTAGGGAAGTTGGAAACCCGAGAGCCTCAATCCCTAAAACGATACCCTATATATATACATATATCTATATATATATATATCTCTATATATATATATATATATATCTATATATATATATACAGGGTATCTCTGCACTATATAATAAGGTTCCAACTTTTTGGGCTTTACATATATTACGGGTTTTAAGCTTCTGCCCTTTTTCAAGGGCTCCTTAAGGAGTACAGGGGTTTCAGGGTTCAGGCGCTTTAATCCCTCTGTGACTTTGTGCATGTGTTTGTGTGTCTGTGTGTGACCTTTTTTTGTGCCGCCCTGCCCCCCCCCCTCCCCTTGACCAAATTAACAGCTTTCAAACTTAAATTAAGTTTCAACCAAAAGTGTCCTTGCCCCTCCTTTAGCCCCGGAAAAGAAAAGAAACAAACAAAAGTCATAGATGCAAGGAAAATCAATCCACAATACTCAAAAAAATATATATAATAATATCAAAAGAAAACTTAATTCCCTGAAACCTTGTTTTTTGGCTTCCGGTGGCCTGAACGGTGAGGTCTGGGTGAGACGTGCCCAGCAGGGGCTCTGAACAAAGACTACTTTTGCCCACCCTGTTTCCAGGGCCGGCAGCTGCAGACCCTGTCTCGAGGGTTCAAGACCCTCTCTCAAGGGCAGAAGCTTCTTGCAGACCCCCTCTCAGGGATACTTTTTGCAAAGGCTGGTCCTCATTGCCTGGGCCTGGTCCTTGGTCATCTTCGGATCCTTTTCCAAGGCTTTCTTAATGATGTCGATGACCTTCTCGTACTGGCTCGTCCATCTTTCCGGCACCTCCGTGATCAGGAGTCGCTTGCCAGCCGGCCCCAAAGTGCCGGTGAGGTAGCACCGGGCCGGCTCGCTGGCCTTGGTCTTCCTGATTGCTTTCCAGCCGCCCACGTGGCCGGGGATGGGCTGAGAGGCAGCCGGCTTTTTCAAGGGCTGCTGTTTCCTCTGCCCCTGCCTTTGCTTTTGCCAGGCCTGCTGCCTCCAGCAGCACCATTCCCACCAAGGCCCATTGCCTTTTTCAAGGCATCCGCAGCCTTCTCTTCTGCCTCCTCATGGGCTGTGTCCACCAAGCTCTGCCCAGCTCTTCTCTTCAAGAAAGAACGAGCACGGAGCTCGCCCCTTTGGCACAGCTTCGCCGGCACTCTCGGGGCTGTTTTCCTGGCTTGCCCCGAAAATTTTCGGGATATCGTCCGAGTCAACGGAAAGCTTGGGTCGCAGCTGCCTGCCTTCTTTCGAAGGCGGCTTCCTGTCTTCCAGGGCCAGCAGATGTCCCGTTTCGGGGACCTCCTTCTCCTGGAAGAGGTCCAGAAGCTCTTTGAGCTTCCCATATTCGAAAGCCGTGAGCTTGCTGGCTGCACTGCTCTTTCCCTCGAGCTCTGCCCTCGCCCATTTTCGTGTGTGGTTGAGCAAGCAGCTCAATCGCTCCCCTTTCAGGCTGCTCCACACCGACCCGTTAAAACGTGAGTCGTTCACACTCGGGTCGCTCCTCATGAGCTTCAGAAGTGCCTGCCTCATCGGTTGGGTGTGACCTCACCGGTCGGTTCGGTCCTGAGCAGGTCCCTGAGCAGGTCCAGGTTGTGAACCAGACCTTTTGGGTCCACCGCACCAGACCGACTGATGCGCTCGTAGGGCCCCAAGTCCCTCACCAGCTCCTTGTGGTCCCCCAGCACCTTCAACAGCACACCCTTCGTCTGTGAAAGGCTTGGGGGTGTGCCTGGCCCCTCCCCGGCCTCTCTTGGCGGCCATGCTTTCCACCCTGTTTCCAGGGCAGAAAGCTTTCCTTTCCTTTCCCTTTCCACCCTGTTTCCAGGGCGGCAAAAACCTTTTCTTGGAGGCTTTCCCGCCTCGGCTTGCTGCTCCTTAAGAGCTCCAGCAGCCTTTTCTCCGAAAANGTTTCCAGGGCGGCAAAAACCTTTTCTTGGAGGCTTTCCCGCCTCGGCTTGCTGCTCCTTAAGAGCTCCAGCAGCCTTTTCTCCGAAAAAGCTGCAGACGGCTGCACACTTGAGCCAAATTTGCACGCCACCAGCTTTGCACATGAATTCAGGCTTAGGGGGTTCTGTTGAATTTCATATCGATATATGACCCTGTTTCGAGGGTTCAGGGACCACGAAAAATCAACACCAGAATCAATCGAAAATATCTGAAAAATAGGTCTACAAACATATGCATTTGCATAGTCCTTAGCCGAGAAAAAATCAAAATCAATATAGTTGATATAATGAATATAGGCCCTCAACATCAATATCAATAGATTTCTGATCAAAAATATTGATCCTAATCAATAGGGGATGCTCAGGGTATATATACACCGACAAATATAGCACTTATGTGTTTGTTCTTTTTATGTATACATACCGACGATGTACATACTTACAAAATTACATACATATGCATGCGGGTTATTGGAACAGCGAACAATTGGTTCGAAGACGCATGAAGACGCATCTTAACAAATTAACAAATCACTACAATTGGTCGATGATGGAGGTTAAAGACGACTGTTGACAACAACAGCTGTAACTCAGTGCACGTCAACTGGTTCATAGTTGTCATAGTCTGTGTTCAAACAAACGCTGACAGCGCTGTCATGCCGAGATCAAGCGAACAACAGACTACCACAAGGCGCGTGAGTGTTCTGGCGGATATCTTGCAAGCATACACCAAAATCCGGAGAATCATCCAACTAGCACGAGCTGCAGGAACTCCACGAGACAAGTTGGTCGATCAGTTGATGCTCCGATGTTCAAGTCGAGACATATTGGTTTTGCGTGAGATTCGGTGGCGGCCGCCACAGCAAAAACGGGCAAACCAACCTTGGGGGAACGTGTCCAAAAAGGATGACAGAATGTTCAAGTTGTTGGCAAAGTCAGTGAAGCGCTCGGATGTTCATGACCACAACTACCAAGATGCGATCAATCGATTTGTCAAGGAATCATTCCGATGTAGAGCTCTATGCGTCACATCCAACCGTTTTGGAAAGGCCGGTTTCTTAGCCAAAGCGCCAGTCCCGCAAAAGAAGCTCCTTTATTGTGTTTATGGGTATGTGGGACAAGAAGAAGCCCTGCAGAAGCATCAGTTTTGGCGTCGTCAATATCGTGCATGATCTTCGTTTCCCCACCTTACGCCGTACAAGCACGAGCTGTCGGAAACGCTATTGAACGAGCGCTGTTCTGCCGGTGTGTTTGTAAGACTGCAGATTTTGACTGATGTATGTCATCGTTATGGTTCCTCATTGGTTCAGCTCCCAGAGAAATCACTTGGCACTGGGGTCCATTTGGGCTTGGTGTGATGGATATCGGACAACTGAAGCAACTGAAGGACATACTAAATAATAGGCGGAAATACTTTAGGCGTTTATGGAACTCTTCCATCGCCTTGCATGAAGTGGGGCACCTGGTTTGTGAAGCGCGACAGCATGTATGGAGACACAAGCGCAAGGCTGCCATCGCTAAGTTGATGAATGGTTTTGCATCTAAGAAGCGGAGGTCAAAAGGCAGCCAGGAAGCAAGATCTGAGAAGCGCCAGTGCTGTAAAGCCATTGCCGAGAACGCTATGCAAGGATGAACGAAAAATTGTCTGGCAATGTATGTATGTATGTATGTATTTACTCATGTATATATGTACATTCGGGCATGCATGTATGTGAATCTCTTCCATTGCAGCATTAGTGTCGTCGTCGTCGTTGCTTTCGTTGTCGTCGTCGTTGTGGTGGCCAACAGCAACAAGAGTCAGGACCTGTTAATCTATTATTAAGGGACCTTAATGTAGACCCAAAGCCCTAAACATTATAGTGAAGAACAAGACCTTAGCCGAATAAAGCGTAAAGGTCCTTGCCACTAAAGCCCTACAGACCCCAAGGAATGGCTACGTCTTCAGCAATGGCAGCTCCGCCGAGACCTGGCAGTGCCGCCTCAACGCCACCTCCGGGGCGACGAGCCTGGAAGGCCGTCTGCCAGTAGAAACACAGGGAAATCAGACAAGGGCTTTATGGGAGGGGTGTGTATATTAATATTATGTGTATGTATATTGTATAGGCAGATAAACAGAGGGATAGATGGGGGGAGAGAGAGAGAGAGAGTTATAAGCAATCACAAACACATACGTGCATACATGCGTACATTTATATGCATGCAGGCATACATACATTCACTCATTCATTCATTCATTCATTCATATACATGTGTGTGTGTGCAGTTATATGTTCTGTAGACACATACATGCACAGGTAGTTTCAGTTAGATTCATGGTGTATATATATATATATACATATATATATATGTATATATGCATATACATAACATGTATGGGAGCATTAGAGGTTTTATGGCTGATAGCTCAAAGTCTCTAGAATATCCCTAGGTTCCTAGATGGAAGAGCTCGTAGCCTCCGCAAAGTCGCACCTGTCCTAGAGCAGGCTCCCGGTCTTTTTTCCGGAGGTGGCGGATTCAGGGATTAGGGGTCTAGGGTTTAGGGTGTAGGGGTTTAGGGGTTTAGGGTTTAGGGTTTAGGGTTTAGGGGAGGATTTGCGGTTTAGGGGATCAAAAGCATGTAAAGCGCTCAGTCTGAGTCTACAAAGTCATGTAACATTCAATAAAAGGCCCAAAGAGGGTTCTTTGTTCCAGGAGCCACTGGGGATTCGAGTCAAGATTCTGGTCCAACACCTACAAACCTTGCAAAGCGTCGCGAAAGGTCGGGTCAAGTTCGAAAGACCTTCCCATCCTGGTGAACTTTTCATGTAGACCCCGATTAGCGAACACGCCTCCCTGGATAAGGATTCCAAGAGGGCATATGCAGGCGCATAAAGAGGGTATCGATCAGGGCTCCAAAGCGTTGAACCTATTAGGGAGTTTCCGAAAATAGGGGACCCTAATATAGTACCCTAAATAGTCGGATCCTATTATAAGGACCCCAAAATAAGGTACCCCTCATTTTCGGAAACTCCCATTAGTTCTTACTACACCGCAGCCCCGAGCCTGAAGCTCTAAGCTTAAGCTCCACCGGTTTGGGGTTTAGGGTTTATGGGTTTAGGGTTTAAGGGTTTAGGGTTTAGGGCCACAGCCCTAATTAATACGGAAAGGCAAAACCCACTAGTGGCCCTTTCTACTGTGATTGTTTTGCTACTTGATTGCTATTAGAACTGCCGGTAGGGTTTCAGTTTGAGGAAACCACACTACAAGCTTTTCGTAAATGTTTTTACAATAAAATAATATTTTCCGCAAAAACACTCCAGGAAAAAACAAGCTATTACAAAATCGTGTCATTTTTAAGCAAAGAGAAGCACACTAAAACCCTTTTAACTGCTGTTAACAAGTTTATCATATCACTACCCAAACCCTAAACCCCAAAACCCCAAACCCCTACACTCTAAACCCCTACGCCCTAAACCCCTTCGGGGAACCCTTAGGTAACCCTGAGAGTAACCCTTAAAGGAAACCCTAAAATCCTACGCTCAATTAAACCCTAAACCCTAAACCCTAAAACCCTTAACCCTAAACCATAAACCCAAAACGAACACTCTGAAGGCCTGGTGCCCAGCTGTGAAGCAGAGCTTTGCAGCAGCGGCCTCCCGGCGAGCAGCCCGAGGGTCTCCGACAACTGCACGGGAATCCGAACAGGCCAGGGGGTAGGGGACTTTGGGGTTTGGAGATTTAGGGTTTTGGGATGTGGAGCTGGAGTTGTGCCTTTAGCCGTTTTTCTGGTGTTTTCACACGTTGAGAGTGATTGGTTTGTGGTTTTATGGACGGTTTTCATTTTAAGGTATTCTGTTCCAGAGTGCCCGGTTTGAAGGTCTTCTGGTCTCCATTGCTCAGCATTTATAGGCTTGGCATTCGTAGTTTGGTCCGAATGTAGACTATCACGCAGGTGAAGCCTGCGAAAGGACCTGTGCACATGGCTTCTCCGGCGAGGATGTGGCTGGGTTCTTGTTAAGGAATTTAGTTTAAGTTCAGTAGTCCTTATATAGGAACCCTTAAAGGAACCCTGAGAACCCAGGTGGTTTACGTCTGCACCAGCGATGGAGCGGCCGTAAGCAACTCGAGCTCTGCGTGCAGCCCACTCTCCTGCAATTTCTCCGCGGCTCCAGAGACGCCGGGCCTATCCTAAACCCTAGGGTTCCTTTAAAGGGCACTATAAGGGTTACTGCAAAGGATCTATAAGGGTACTATAACATAGGCCCCTATATTATCCAATTCGTGAAAGTGCCTCTAAACCCTAAGCCCTAGAACGTGAAGCCCTAACCCTTATCTTAAAGCTGAAAACTCCTGGCTTTCAGAATTTTGAACCATAGTCATACGAAGCCCGACAACAAATCCCGTCTACAACAGCACCGTAAAAATGCAAGCAAATCCTATCTACAAAACCTGTAAAGCCCTCATCCTCTCTACAAAAGCCTGTAAGAATCCAAGGAAGCTTACCAGCAACTCCCAGCGAAAACAGCGGAGGTTCCTAGCAAGCCCGAAGTTTCGCTCCTTCTTTAAGGGTCCGGGGCTTTAGCAGGGGTTCTCGTGCCATCCATACGAAAGGGACCGAAATAGTTGCCTATACTATTTTTGGGGTGTCTCTTATTATAACTATAGTATAATATACACCAAAACCCTATTCTAATTATTAAGGCCACTATTTTGGGGGTGTTTACTGGGGTTAAGGGCCAGTGGGCCTAGGAAGTTTGTTATATTTGGGTTTTTTAATGTGCTAGATCGGGTTTCCCTCTTGTAGTTCTACTTACATGCTACATACAAGTCCTCTGAGCCTCCAACTAGAGCTGAGGAATGTTATCCACACCTGCAGCGGCGTTGTCTTCGGTGGCGGTTGTTCAGCCTTCTGTGCACCCGGCTATGGCGACGCCAGTGGCAGCCTTAACTGCACTTACCCTAAACTCTAAACTCCTCAAAGCCCTCAGAGGAACCCTGAGGGAACCTAGAGCTTACGGTAATCGCGAATTGGTTGGAACATGATTTTAGAATTTAGATTGATCGGTGCCGTGCACATTACGACGGGGCATCAAGACGATGTTGTTCCAGCCTTTTGCCTTTTACTGTTTTGACTTAGGTCCAAAGTTGAGGTTTCCAGCGGTTTGCAGGGTTTAGGGGTTAGCTGGATTTTTCTAGAAGACTTGAAAGACGTTCTGGGCCCCACCCCCCACCTCGAAGACCATGCCAAAAACCCGAAGAGACCCCTCTACAAACATTGCAAGACAACCCCCCCCCCCCAACCCTAAACCCTAAACTTCTAGGAGGTTAAGGAGGCCCCATAGACCCTGAAGCCTTCACCCTACCAGGCAGCAGCGTGCAAAGTTGGAGCTGCGAAGGAGCTGAATCTGGGCTAGAGCTGATCCCCGGTCAGAGCACAAGCAGCTCGAACCGTTGGAGGTTTTTAGTTTTTTGTTCTGAAGCCCTCCTCATCCCTTAGAGAAGTAGGTCTTATCGGTTACAGTAGGGATTGAGAGCCATAGCTTTTCTCGCGTTTGTCTGGGATGTCTGTGCTTTTGGGAGCGGCTAAGGCTTGGGGTGTTCGGTCTTCACGCCTCCAGCACAAGCTTCAGGCTACATGCAGAATCATCACTAACAGTATCATCACCATCTAGGCGCATCATCATCAGCAGCACCACCATCACCACCACCACCACTACCGCCGCTGCCGCCGCCGCCATCTTCATCCTAATCTCCATCCACTCATCCCCATCGCCATCACCATCACCCCAGCCGTCTGCATCGTCCGTGATGTCATTGAAGCTTACGGTACTACTCACAAGATGATCATGAACCATGGTTGTCGGAAGTTGCAGAGCGGTAACCACAGGAAAAGAAGTCTAATTCTTAAGCCATGCTAACCACCATAATGTTCACAGGCTCACAATGACGTGGTTGCGATGCATGCAACGATGACTTTGTTAAAGCCCTGAACCCAAAATCCAAAACGAGCTGACCCCCAAACCCCAAAATCCTGAAAATACGTGCAGTCATCGTAGTTGGCACGTGCAAAGACTGCTAGCATCCCTTGATGTTCGAGGCCCGAACATGGTTTAGGGCTTTCCACATGACCCAAAAAGTATGGGGCCGTATGTCTTCTATTATACACCCTCCATGGGACTTAAGGGGATTTTTGAATGGGGATACCAAGATTCCAAGAGAGCCTGCCCTGTAGTATAGAAGCCTGGATCATCATGAACTCTCTTCCTTAGGTATCCTTACTACAAGAATTGTAGAGAACCCCAGATCCCTGTTCTAAGCATTAAGGCCCCCGTACCAAACCGTATAAAGCCCTGTTCAAAACCCTAAACCCTAAACTTCCTGAGGTGACGTCGGCTTGAGGGGCACGGCCCCTAACTGTGTCCCCTTGGGATGTTTCTACAACTTTCCTTCCGGGGCCCAATACCAGCACGACTGTGACGGCGTGGTGACCGGCGGCAGCTGCAACTGGGTTCTCGCTAAAGAAATTCAGTTACCGCAATACCGAGATCTACGGTAAACAGTAGGGTTGCCTTATTATTATCATTATGATTACTAGTTATTACGATCATGATTATTATGGTGCCTACACCCTAAACCCCAAACCCGAAAAGTTGTTCCTGAAGAAGAGCCCCAGGTAACGTCTCTTGCGCCGAAGGCTACGAGGGTCCCAGCTCAGTGCTGCGTTGCTCTGCAGATGGCGGCCTGGTCGGTGCCTTCCCCGCGTGCTCCTTCCTTGTGGCTTAGGGGTGCTTATACGTAATTTTTTGAAGATTTTGGTCCCTTTAATCCCTAAGAAACAGCTGAAATGATCATTTTTTCTAGGGGTCTAAGTTCAGTATAGGTGGTGACGGAGACGATCACAAGCACAACGGTGTCCACCATGACCACGACCAACACTGATATACTGTTCGAGATTCGGGTGGCCGTTGCTGGGCGCTTCATCGTGGCTGCCACTTGCACAAACACGTGAATTTCCCTTTTAAAGACACTGCGTAACATAGAGGTCTGAAAGACGAATGAAAACATAACCCCTTCCCGCCCTATTCTCAGCACTACGCCACTACATGGTCCTGTGCCGCTGCCCCAACCCATACTCGACTGAACAACTTCCTAAACCCTATAAGGTGAACAACTCACACGACTTCATGTCTGACGCAAATGTCACGGAGGCCTTCGCCACAGTACTCGCAACGCTGACCCTCGGTTTCGGGTGTATCGGGTTAGGGCCTTTGGGTTTCGGGTTTAGGGTTTAGGCTTACCGATGAAGGGTTGAATGTTTAGGGTCATGTCTTTTGCAACACAACCCTTTCAGGAAGGTCACTGCGTTCCGACTAGAACCATAGAATACACGGTGTGGCCCACATCGGGGATATGACGTTGTACCTTGCTGAGAGGGATCTTTTGTTCTCGACATTCTTTAAACAGACCTTGCTGAGCACTAGTGTAGACCACTGGCCAACAAATCCGTGTCCTGTAAGAGGGATCTGTTTTGATTTCCGCATACTACGGCCCCTAGGGAGCGTGGGTTTGTCAATCAGGGGTCGAAGTTAATGTAGGCGCTTAAATAATTACCTGTACTATTTTTGGGATCCGTTATTAAAATTGTAGTATAATGGGCCCCAAAACCCGATTCTAAGGCCCCTATAGTACGGAACCCTACTGACTATCCTTATAGAACCCCTTAAAGGAACCCTTTAAAGGGAACCCTATTCTGAATATTGAGGCCCCTATATTACCCTCAACCCTCGGGCTGACACAGCGAAGGAAGAGCCCCGAGCTCTGAAACGGATTAGGGCTTGGGGGTTTAGAGTTTATGTTTTACCTGGACCCCAAACAACCTGCCTTTTTAGGGTTCCCTAATATGACTTCTTTGTACAAGTCCTGAAAAAGGTAGGTTATTAGGGGTTAGGTAAGGTTTATACGAGCATTAGGGTTTATGATGTAGTTTAGGGTTTACTTAGGCTTAGGGGCTTATAGGGGTGTTAGGGTTTCATGAGCTTCGCGGCTGAGGATCCCTATAGATCCAACACGCCTTGCTGTGTCCTTCACCGCTGCCCGACGTCTGCAGGACTCAGGGCTTTGATTGCTTCTGTACGACGGCTTCGAGTTTTGTTTCCAAAGCGGCTAAAACTCATCCACGAAGTGTGCTGCGCTCTTGAATACCGATCTGCTTGAACCAGAGATCTTGCGTTCAACACACACACACACACATTCACTCTGGATAGAACAAACAGATGTGCATGTATGCGTGTGTGCGTGTGTGTACGTGTGTGGAGTATACATATATCTCGAACGAACGTGATGCAATGAAGTCGTGTTTATGTGAGTATGTGGGTGGGTGGGTGGGTGGATGGGTGGGTGAGTGGATGGATGGATGGATGGATGGATTGGATTGGATGGATTGGATGGATGGATGGATGGATGGATGGATGGATGGATGGGATGGATGGATGGACGCACGTATGTATGTGTGTATATGTCTGCATGTGTATGCATGCATGCATGCATGCATGCGTGTAGATGTGCATTGCATGGTTGTTTTCTTGCGCAGTTGTTCGCCCCGTTTGTACAAGTAGGTGTCGACAAGCCAATTTTGGAGTTTCTGAAAATAGGGGACCCTAATATAGTACCCTAAATACTAGGATCCTTATTGTAAGGCCCCTAAATAAGGTACCCCTCATTTTCGGAAACTCCCATCTCTACGCATGTTGCCGTAAAGTCTGAAAGCAGCCTTGGAGACCCCCGTTTATGGAACCCTTAAAGGCCCGAATTAGGGTTTGGGGTTTAGGGTTTAGGTTTTAGGGTTTAGGGTGTAGGGGTTTAGGGTTTAGGGTTCCGAATGCAAGCAAATTTGCAGAACTTCTCATAGAACCATTTTTAAACCCCATACTATAGAGTCATAGCGAGCCCATTGGAGAACTCCAGCTATGTGTAGACATGTCTACTTTATCCTGGGGTCCTTTTCCGGGACGCCATTAACCTCGTTAAACATCCTACAACCCCCTAAACCCTAAACCCTAAACCCCTAAACCCTAAACTCTAAACCCCTAAACCCTAAACCTCAAACCCCTAAACCCTAAACCCCTAAACCCCTAAACCCCTAAACCTTGTTTCCTTCGCCTGAAAACCTGCTCAGGGCTTGGGGCTGAAGCCCCAAAGCTCAAACCTTCACCCCTCCTCCCTCCCCTCCCCCCTCCCTAGTTGGGTAACATTATATATTTTTATGGGTACTTAAACCCAATAAGGAATAAAAATGTACATTTTTTATAATCCTATCCCAGCCATGAAACAGTCCCCCCTCCCCTCCCCCCTACAACCCCAAACCACAAACCCTACAACCCACAACACACAAACACAAAACACTAAAACACNCTCACCGAAGTCATGAGCTTCGAATGTTGTTATTCTTGCCCCAAAGGCCCAAGACCCTGAAGCCTCAAACCGTCCAACCCCTAAACCCCTGAAGCCCTCCTACAGGCCGAAAACCTTAAACTCCCCAACTACACCTCCCTCTCAATCCTCCTGAAAGGCCCCAAAGGCCCAAGACCCTGAAGCCTCAAACCGTCCAACCCCTAAACCCCTGAAGCCCTCATATAGGCCGAAAACCTTAAACTCCCCAACTACACTTGCCGATTTCCTCTGCCTGAGAGGGCTATGGCCTTCTGGAAGAGTCCACGTCGCGGCGTCTTGCGGAGCAGGTGCATGATGTAGGGCCTTTTGGCTTAGGGTTTTGAGCCTAAAGTTTAGGGGCAGCGTCGATGTTTGAAGGGGCCTTGTGCCTTCTTTGGTCCTGGAGACCTTGGAGCTTTTGGGTTCCTCAAAGGCGTACTATAAGGCTTACGCGAAGGGTTACTACCGGATGAACTATCAGGCTTACTCTAAGGGGTGGTTGTCAAAATTATGGTCCCCATTATGGTACGGCACCTATTATTTAGGGTACCCAAAAAGGGACCCTAATTTTGACAACCACCCTAAGGTGTACTACAATGGTTCTGTAAGGGATTTAAGCGAGTCTTGGGGTTCAGAGCTACGTGGTGTGTAAGAACAGGACGGATTGGAGCTTCTCCTGGCTTCTGGACCTTTGAAAATTTGTGCCCTTGAAACCCCGCAAATCCCTTACAGAGCCCTTGCAGTAGACCTTAGAGTTATCCCGGTTGACCCCTAAACCTTACCCAAACCATTGCAAAGAATGCTCTTCTTGCACGAAGAATGAAGCAGGCGTGGGTGCAGCATCGCTGCCCCGATTGGAGGACCAGGTGAAACGCATTTCCAGTGCCATTGAGAGCAGCCCTTTGTGCCCACAGGTGTGTCGGGCACTGGCGAAAAGATGGAACTTGACCAAGCAGCATCATTTTACCAATGAGTAAATCATTTCAATGCTGCCACACAGCTCAGGCTACAAGGCTGCCTGTAAGCTTTGATAGGCTGCCGAAAGCCACTGGCGCGAGTGCACCATGACATGAATGATCAGCCCACCTTCGCAGCTCTCATAGCAGACAATGTCTCTTGGCTGGCACACACTGTGCGCGAACTCCAAGGGGCAATGCCAGCAGGCACAAATAGAAAGCCAACACCTGACCGCGGTTGCATTCACGGGGTGCCCAGTGGAGCCAGTTTAAAATGACAGGAGCAGCAACTGCAATAAGGTGGTCTTCAGAACATTGTGCAGCGGTATTGCGGCTTGGAGGCCATTTCAGAAGAGAGGGTGCCCATCAACATTGAGCTGGCGCGCAGCAAATACAGAGGCCAACAGCCCATACTCTTTACACAGACAACTGGGGTGAAGACAGCTGTGACGTTTGTGGGAGCATGGCGACGGGCAGCCAATGATGTTCGTGTCCTTCCTGACTCTGACAGTGGCTTCTTGCACGTTGCACTTCAACCCGACTTTTTTTACCAAAGGCCCTGACGACCACAC
The DNA here is from genome assembly GCA_003297005.1 of Symbiodinium sp. clade A Y106. Lineage (NCBI taxonomy): Eukaryota > Dinophyceae > Suessiales > Symbiodiniaceae > Symbiodinium > Symbiodinium sp. clade A. The sequence continues at coordinate 166,215 of BGNK01000148.1, forward strand.
TGCAGTAGGCAAAGTAGGCGCAGGGATCAGACAGGGTTGCCCACTCAGCCCCTATCTCTTTATCATGGTTCATTCGATTATCATGGAGGACGTGGATTGGGATTTTAGCGTCCCAAGGAATAGCACGTAACACATGGTCAGTTGTGCGCCCTACGTCGGACATACAATATGCAGGTGGCACATTGCTCATAGTGCGGACCACAAAGCAGCTTACCTCCATGTTGCATGCTCCAGAAAAGCACGTGCTCCAACATGGTATGAAACTTAACACGGAAAAGACGGCACTTTTAACGCACACAAGACAGACCACACCTAAACTCTTCTTCCTCAACGGGGAACAAATCCCGATCACAACGCAAGTAACATATCTTGGGTCCATGATTAGCTGGGAAAAGCTCTTTATAGACCGACTTTCGGCACAGAGCAGCAAACTCCGCCTCTTCCCATCGGTATGCATCCCTACGCTGTTTTTTGGTTTAGACTCCCTTATCCTTACAGGCAAACACATCGCCAGAGTAGACGTGTACTATCTACGGTTTCTTCGAAGAATAGTCAACATCAAGGCATCGTATCTCGCATCCCTAACCACACTTGACACAGTGTGGCACACAGCTAACTACCCTCGGAAGCTTTCCTCCTTCCTGCAAAACGCCCGGCATATGCTAATAATAGCAGTGTTTCAAGCACCTATAGAAGATCGTTTGCACAATGTAGTCTGTAATTCGGCGCATAAAGACAGCATTGTGACATAGAAGAGCTATGAAAATGCCATGTCGGATAGAGATCGGGCACTAGCAAAAAAAGCGATTGCAAACCCTACACCCAAAATCCCTATATGCCCTATATGCCCTATAAGCCCTATTCACAAATTTTACGGGGCAAAAGCCCGTCCTCCTGCATGATGTGGTAAGGCTTGGGCATGTCACAGTTCTTTTGAGGGCCTAGGGTTCCTATCAGGGTTACCATGAGGGGTTACTGTCAAGGGTTGCTACAAGGGCTCCTGCAAGGAGGATTTCTTTTAAGCGTGCCTTTAAGGGATCACTCGAAGGTTCCTCTACGGGTGCTAGAGAAACTTCATGAGGCCCGCTGTAATGATTGTAATACATGGAATAGGGCTTATCAGGGTGCTGTAAGGGCTTCATAAAAGGTTTCGTGAGGTTTTGCAGGATTCTACAGTTTTTCTCAGAGAAGAGTGTTGTCAGAAAGGGGTTCTGGGAACGATTACGATTACCATTCATAAATTCATAAAGTGCACTGCCCGGGTTCCAGAATCGCTTAAGGGCGTGTGTGTGTGTGTGTGGTTTAGTTGTTCAGGTTCAGGGGATTTAGGTTTTAAGGGTTCAGAGTGTAAGGCTTGCGGGTCTCAAAATTTCTAAGCCCTACTAATATTAAGTTAACATAATAAGGGAACCATAATTAATTACTATGGATCCCCATTATGCTAACTAAAAGTAAGTTCCTCAACAGGAACCCTACAAAGGTGCAGGTGAGCTACCAGACCTGGATCATGGGACGTACGCAGGAAGAGGCAGACAGTGCCTGGCCTCCCGAAAATGGAAGTCACGGTGTAGGGCATTGGGGTTTAGGCTTAGTTAGGGTTTCAGGGTTTTAGGCCTTTTAGGGTTTAGGCCTTATAGGGCTTTGAAGGCGGTAGGGTTCCTGGGGGCGTTCTCTAGAGTAGAAGCTAGAAAGTTGGAACATCATTAGCCTCATGCCCTTAAAATAAAGTAAAGGGAATCCCAGCATGAATCATCCTAAATCGATGTTCCAACTTTCTGGGGTTCACTATAGAGTGTTCCAAAGGTGCAAGAAACTCAGTTTGTCGGCCAAACTTGGGGGGGCGGAGGTCACGTGTCCTAAATTTGCTTCTCCTGATCCATAGCCTACCCTAAACCCTAAAACGCAAACCCCACACGCGCGAGCTTCGAAGCACCGGAACTGGAGTTGTTGTTGAAAGAGATACGGTATTTGTAAGCTTTACAACCTCTAGACGAACTTGCACCCGAGACCTAGATATACCCTAAACTTTAAACACTAAAAATGCCAGCGCCTCTTTGGAGACAGGGTGCAGTTCAACTTTTCAAAAACACTAAAAAGCCCATGGACATGTTCATGCACGGGCCTCCCCAAGTCAGGGTTCGTCAACAGTCTTACCTTTGGTTCGTAGGGAATGGAGGAATGGGGTACAATTATAAATTATAACTACTATTACTACCATTCTTCCATTCCCTACTAACCAAAGGTAGGCAATATAGCCTCCCTAACTCAGAGACCGACAGTGAATTATAACTACTATTACTACCATTCTGCCATTCCCTACTAAACCAAGGTAGACAGTTAAGAGCCTGGAGCTTCAGAACGGGGCCCTGGAGCCTAGAAGCCCTCGACTCGGATCTCAGGGCCGAGAGCCCAAGTCCCCCCAAAAAAAATTCGCCTCAAAACCTTTCCACGCATAGGTTTCAGATTTTAAGGCATATGAGTCCTTTTTGGTTCTAAGGTAACTCTGCGACATGGAACACATCGTTTCCTACTGATGACGAGCCAGTAAACTCCAATTCGGCCCTACGCCACCCCTTCCCCTAGCAAAAACAAGTCTGAAGATGAACATCAGGGTGTGCGTCTGTTGACCCTATGTATCTCCGACTGAAGATCCTGTACCCTAAACCCCTAAACCAAAAACACCTCCAAACCCTAAACCCCAAAACTCGAAAGCCTAAACCCTGAATCCGAAACCCTATAGTACCCATACTCTAGGGCTTATAAAGGCCATTACAGTAGCATACTACCTATAAAGGAGCCTTAAACCCTAAAGCCGAAACCCCACAACCCTTTGGAAACTTCATTTTAGCCCTGATAGATTCCCTAACCGCTTTAGTATCCCTTGTGACCCCTATACAACCCTAGTTAAACCTAGGTTCCTGAGCAGTACCCTTTTGCCCTTTTTAGTTTGGGGTCCTCTTGTTAAAACCAAGCAGTAGGAAAAGGGCACCCTTACAGTGATCCTTTTAGATATCCTTATTATAGTAGCCCTCCTCCCCTGAACCGTATAAAACCCTTACTTATAGATTTCCGTATCATAGCATCCCTTATTATGACATCCCTCATCGTATCCCTATAAAGCCTCTACAGTGATTCTGGTAGATATCCTGGTTATAGGGTCCATCACCGTCGTTTGCCCCAGTTTGTTTTGGAACACAGTGCGAGAAGCATGGCAGGGCCGATAGTTTCGTATGTTAGCATTGTTCAACTTTCGTACCCGAGATTCTGTGTTGCGGATCAAAAAACGCAAAAAAACTCGATGTTTCTGCGCGGCTGATGTTGCTGATTTTACATGCATGTGTTAGCATTGTTCAAGATGGCGTCCCCGTTATGGTGTTAGGCGGAGAAAACACATGAACAACTCGATGTTTTTGCGCGGCCGGACTTGATCTAGAGGGGGCAGTGCAACGGCAGGACTGGTTTGGGCATGGATGCACTGGCCAATGGTTGGGCTGGTAGCATTGACGTTATCATGGTTGGGCATAGATGCACTGGCCAATGAGTGGGCTGGTAGCATGGACGTTATCTTGGTTTGGTCATGGATGCACCGGCCAATGGATGAGCTGGTATCCTGGACGTTATCATGGTTTGGGCATGGATGCCCTGGCCAATGGTTGGGCTGGTAGCATGGACGGCATAATGGTTTGGGCATGGATGCACCGGCCAATGAGCGGGCTGGTAGCATGGACGTTATCAGCATGGACGTTACCATGGTTTGGGCATGGATGCGCTGGCCAATGAGTGGGCTGGTAGCATGGACGTTACCATGGTTTGGGCATGGATGCACTGGCCAATGGATGGGCTGGCAGCATGAACTTTATCATGGTCAGGGCAATGCAGACCTCAGGGACAGAGCAAGCGGGGCAAACGAGGGTGATGGAGCCTCGTTATACAATCCCTTATAGCATCCCTTGCAGACCCTATGAAAACCCGAGGTCTTGGGACCCTATAGTATCCCCTATCCCTTGTAGTATCCCTAGCTCAAGATGCTATACTCTAAACTCAACAAACCACCGAAAATACCTACCAAACCCGAGGTCTTGGGATGAACATCAGCGCGGGCATGAACTTCACCAGCCTCGCGGCTTTGGGCGACTTGCTCCTTGCGGAGCTGAGCTCAGAGAAGCAGGGCAAAAATTTAGAGTTTTATACCCTAAACCCTCAACCCTCAACCCTAAACCCTCAACCCTAAACCCTAAACCCTCAACCCTAAACCCTCAACCCTCAACCCTAAACCCTAAACCCTAAACCCTAAACCATACACCCTAAAGCCCGGACACTTCTTTGGCAGGCTGTGCCAAGCTAGCCGGTGTTTTTTAGCTGCACTCGTCCTAGATGAGTTCTCTTGGAATATGGGGGCTGGACGCACATAGCCATGAATGGAGACTCCCGATCAGATCGAGAAGTAGTAGTAGTAGTAGTAGCAGTAGTAGTAGTAGTAGTAGTAGTAGTAGTAGTAGTAGTAGTAGCAGTAGGTGTGGTAGCAGTAGTCGTAGTAGTATTTGTAGTCGTTGTCGTGGTGGTGGTAGTAGTAGTTAGTAGTAGCAGTAGTCGTCGTAGTAGTAGTCGTCGTCGTCGTAGTGGTAGTAGTAGGAGTAGCAGAAGCAGCGGCAACAGCTGCAGGAGTAGTGGTAGTGGAAGTAGACGTAGACATAGAAGTAGAAGTAGAGGTAGACGTAGAAGTAGAAATAGATGTAGATATAGAAGTAGCTTTTGCAGTAGCAGTAGCATTGGCAGTGGCAGTGGCAGTGGCAGTAGGAGTAGTCTTAGTAGTGGTCGTAGTCGTAGTAGTAGTAGTAGTAGCAGTAGTCGTATTAGTAGTCGTCGTCGTACTAGTAGTAGTGGTAGTAGTAGTAGTAGTAGTAGTAGCAGTAGTCAGTCGTTTTAGTAGTCGTCGTCGTAGTAGTAGTAGTAGTAGTGGTAGTAGTAGTAGTAGTAGTAGAAGTAGTAGTAGTAGTAGTAGTAGTAGTAGTAGTAGTAGTAGTAGTAGTAGTACTGGTAGTGCTAGTAGTACTAGTAGCACCAGCAGCAGTAGTAGTAGTAGAAGTAGTAGTAGTAGTAGTAGTAGTGGTAGTAGTAGTAGTAGTAGTGGTAGCAGCTTCGCAGCAATTATGTTTTAGATTTCGTGATTTTTTCTCCAAAAGGTTTGCGTTTGGTACGGTGCATGTAGTCAGAAAGCATGCTTTTTTTACTCACTCCAAAGTAATCAGAGCATTGATACTAACAGTACGACTACTACGAGTGACACGGGCGCCTACTGGTGCCGCTAATACTGTTGAACCGCTAGTGCTGATAGTAATGAGGAACTCGTTTTTAAAACTTCTAGCAAGGGCCCAACCGCGAGCACTTATTAGGCCTCCAGCCCGGCCTGATCAACACAATCTCCATATACGCGACGGCAAGCCATAAATGTCACTCAGTTGCTTACAATGCTGCATCGAGACGCAAGCCCGGGCAGGTTTCCAACGCCTCGTGTGGAATGAACCACCAGCACCTTGCACAAGCAGAGCAGCAAGCGTTCATGAAGTGCCCATTATTGGAATGAGCCTGCAGAAACAGCAAAACTTGAATGGTTGCACATTGCCTGCATATTGCTCAACAAGTTCAACCACTGATCAGCGTTAAAGGCATCAATGCCCGGACGCCTGTGCGTGGGCCTGGGCCGGCCGACCCAGGCCAGGCTCAGTTGGGCTGGGCTGGGCCGGGCTGGCTGGGCAGGAAAGTGATCTGGTTAGCAAATTCCGAGCAGTTCCTGCAACAAAAAAGATTTGAGAATGGGGCGGGCTCGATTTACGAAGATGTGTGTTGCAACAGTGCAAATGAACAGCCCGATGAAAATCTGATGTTTTCTGCCTTGCAGTCCTAAGTATCGTCCGATTAAGCCAGGAACCCCTCCTAAGCTCCGAATCCCCGAAGTTGTCGACCCTCTCATCGCCCAAGCTGAGTTGGGCTGGGCTGGGCCGGGCTGGCTGGCCAGTGGGCCGAGAAAGGCCGAAAGTGAATCCAGCGAATTTGCGGCAAAGTGGAAAGCAATTTCCGCTGTCCGCCGGCCGGCCAGGCTGTGTACTGGGCCAGGCCGGCAGTGGGTCGGCCTGTGGGCTGGGCCAGGATCGGCCTCGGCCATGGGTTGGGCTTGGTTGGGCTGGGCTGTGTCAAATAAGAAAGATCTTGAGACTCTCATGGACTCCCTGAATTTCTTAAGTGCCGCCCTCGATTAAGAAATGTCTGAGACTAAAGTTCAACCGTACTCTTTTTCCTGGTATTCAGTATTAAAGCAAAAAGTGCAAAACGGTACTACTGAATAATCTAGACCCTACAGTATCCCTTATAATATAGCATCCCTTATAGATCATATCCCTTAAAGAGAACCTTGTTATAGTAACGCCATACCCTAAACCCCAATCCCTAAACTCTAAACCCTAAACCACCCTTATGGATTAATGATAAAGCGATGATTAACAAACCCTCCAATCTCGATAGGGGTTATGATAGGGATTCTAATGTTCAGGCTTTATTGGAAAGTGAGGATTCTACATTGATCTGCGGAATGCCGAGGTTGAACGGCAATTTCAAAGCAACAAAACACCAGCAATCTCAGGCGGTCGTTTTGAGTTTTGAGATCCGGGACCTTTTCCCAGCAGCGGACAACCCAACACAGACCCCAAATAGAAGTATCGATGTTTTCATGATTGTGTAGGGCATGGGGTACATCATCTCGGAAAGGCATCGAGTTGCAAAGTTTTCGTCGCGTGTTTGCAAAGAGAGCGCTTCGCAAGGGGAATCAGGGGTCGACGTGGGTTACAGTACCTCAAACATTAAGTCCAAACCCCTGCGCCGATCAACCCCAAACACCAAGCCCTACGCCACTAAACCGTGCGGCGTGTGAGAGTTTTGCAAGGTAGGGGGCTTTACAGCATATCAATATAGACCCAAAGTGTAGGATCCTTTTTATTGCCCAGCAAGGGATAAGAAACCCCCTGCCAGAAATATTTTCCTACACTCAGAGAGTTTGTTCGGAAACCTTCATAAACAAATTTTGTTAGGGTGTCAAACTAGAGATCGTGTGTCCCGAAAGCATTTACAGCCATGAGTATCGGCATTCATCATGTATGATCCTTCCATCCGTTAAGTTATCCATTTGCAAATGTATCTAGACAGCACCCGTGCAGCAATCCATCCGTCCATCCACCCATTCATCCACCGATTCCAGTTCAATTCAAGCAAGGTACAGTCAAGTCAAGTCAGTTCAAATCACTTCAACGTGTTCTTGCACACATCCATCTACCCACTGATTTATCTATCCATGCACTCATACCGCCATCCATCCATCGGTCCGTCCGTCCGTCCGTCCGTCCATCCGTCCAACCGTCCAACCGTCCAACCGTCCATCCGTCCATCCGTCCATCCGTCCATCCGTCCATCCGTCCATCCGTCCATCCGTCCATCCGTCCGTCCATCCATCCATCCATCCATCCATCCATCATCCATCCGGCGCGATACTCTGTAAATGCCAAGACACGCGCTGCCTGCACCTCAAAAATGACAACCTTCTCGGTGCTTTCTGGGGCCTCCAAGTTCGTGTTTCGAGTACGTGGAATGCCTCTTACAGGCTCCTGGAACTCTTGGGCCTCTTGATTCGTGTTTTCGAGTACAAGTGTAGTACGCGGAACGCTGCCAGAAGGCGGATGGATGAATAGACACAAGAACGGGTGGATGGATGGATGGATGGACGGACGGACGGACGGAGGGACGGAGGGACGGACGGAGACGGAGGGAGGGATGGATGGATGGAGTGAGGAATGGATGGAGCCCGGTGCGTTTAGAATAATTAGCTTAGGTTCGTCGGCCAAAGAAAGTAGCAGGAATATCGTCACATCATACCATCCCAAGCATCCGCTGAAAAACTTTAGCCACGCCTTCCCGAAACCCCAGTCCCCCCCCCAAAAAAAAACCGTAACCCTAAGCCTCGCAAACCTCTTGGGCCTCCAGAAGCCCACATGCTTAAAGCCTTGAACTTCCCAAAGGGTCCTGGGTACTGTTATGGGGGGTACTTCCCCAATAGTAGTAATTCCTAATATAGAAACCCCCACATTCTACTACATAGGTACTTTGGACCCTTTGGGCTTTGATTCGGTTAAGCATTCGGGGGGTCCTAGCCCGCAGCACTTTGCAGCGTAACAGAGAGGTCGGAATGAGAGGGATCAAGTCTGCCCCTTAAGGTTTCGGTTTCTACGGTGTTCAGAAGGAGAGTCAAGAGGAGCGCAGGAGTAGCTCGTAACATCGCGTAACAGGAAATCCGTTCGAAGTAAAGTTGCATGGGTTTTTACCTCGCACCCCATTCGATTTCACCACATTGAATACAGACACGCACACACACAATCACAATCAGGGAACTCACCAATGCTCAGCCCTAAGATGCCTAATGTCCGACTTCCTTAAACCCCTGTTCCTTGGAGCCTTAGGAGAGTTCTATACAACTCTATGAAGCCCCAAGAAGCCTAGGAAGGGCCTCTACTATGCGCTGGATGTTCGGTCCCACAACGTGGACATTACTGTGGGAAGCCGTACCTCGGGATCGATACCAGGGTTACTAGAAGGGCTACTATAAAGGGTTCCAAAAATAATTAAGGGTTACTAGAAGGGTTTCTTGAAGGGTTGCTATAAGGATTCCTTTAAGGATCTGTATAAGGGTTCCTGTAAGGGTTTCCGTGAAGGTGCTTTAGGAGTTCCGGGTTGGGGGCCTGGAGGCTTGGGGTTCAGGATAGTTTGGGCTTTGGATTAGAAGTTTCCTATAAACTCCATATATTAGAGTACCTTAACCTACCTAACGCATTTTCTGTGGAGCCCCCCCCAAACTTCACATTAGGGTCCGTAATTAGAATCTACAAAAGTAGTTTAGTGTATAGTTTACATAAGGCTTGAGGAATAAAGTTTGAAACAGTTTGGGGGTTTCCCAAGGTCTGATACTTTTGAGGTTGAAGCGCTCAGGTACTACGGACCACACTAACGCCGGCTCCTTTAGGTGCTCTTTTAGGCTCTGCCACTGTAATGTTCCGAACGCCCTGACGACAGGGTTTATGTTAGAAGGACTACTCCTGTTTATGTCAAAAATCGGAATTCGAGGTCTTTCCTGGGCCACGCATGACGGGAAGATCGGATAACTATTGGGGTACCATTGGTTTCAGAGTAGAAGAGCACTCCACCCCGAAGCCCGAGATGTCTTAGGGGTACGTATAGTATTTTTTAATTTTCGGTTCCTTTAATCCCTAAGAAACAGCAACAAAATAGTTTTTGCTAGGGTTTAGGGTATAATGTTTTTAATTTTCGGTTCCTTTAATCCCTAAGAAACAGCAAAAATTATAGTTTTTGCTAGGGGTCTAAGTTCAGTATAGCTGTGTCCCGAAGGTATTCAGGAGGTCGTCGCGAAGGCGAAGGTGGACGAGACCTGCCCTGTAGTGAACTTGCCGGCCATCTCAGGTGCGAGGGTTTCGAGTTCCTTTCTAGGGTTCAGGTTCCCTTATCAGCCCCTTTAAGCCAAAACGGGCACCCTTTTTATTCCTAGGTTACTCTTAGGTCTAGAGTTTAATACAGCTTAATTATGGCTGGGGCATTCGGGTTTCGGGTCGAAGTCGTTGAACCTTTGCATTGTTGGGTTTCAAAGTGAGGGCCTTGGCAAATGGGGAGGAGGACTTCCTGGTTTACCCTTTTTTGGGGGCCTCCTTTACCGCCAGTACCAATAGGAAACAGGGCAATATTGTGGACTATGATTATATTAATGCTAACTTAGGTGTATGGTGTATGTCATAGTATCCAGAATGATCCAACTGAGGGGCTATAAGGGGATCCTACCGTTACTACAGAATAATCAAACCTCTGTACTCTGACCTTGACAAAGGCTGAAGCCTCTGAAGCCTGACCCCGGATCCCTAATGTAGGAACCTGATTAAGAAACCCTGGGCGTATAACCCCAAAATAGTAGGATTCATAAAAGGGAGCCCTAATAAAGGCCATGGATCCTATAACCCCAAAATAGTAGGATTCATAAAAGGGAGCCCTAATAAAGGCTTTGGATCCTATAACACCAAAATAGTAGGATTCATATAAGGAGCCCTAATAAAGGCCCAAGGTTTCTTAATCAGGTTCCTACATCAACCCCCCCCAAATCCTTATAGTACCCTTTAAAGAACCCTTATAGAACCCTAGTAAAGGCCCAAGGTTTCTTAATCAGGTCCCTACATTAAACCCTAAACTGCCCAACCTTCCTCAGGCCGAAGTTCAATCCAGATTCCCAAGCTGTACATCGCAGTTCCCAGAGACTCCAGCATCCCTTAACTAAGGAGTTTACCTTAATTTATAGTGTGACCCCTTCTGTGATTCAAGGAATATTCCTTAAGTAAGGGATATACCTTAATTTGTAGTGGGACCCCTAATATGATTTAAGGAATATTCCTTAATTAAGGGATATACCTTAATTTATAGTGGGATCCCTAATATGAGTTAAGGAATATTCCTTAGTTAAGGGATATTGGAGTCTTTGGGTTACTGGTGAAGTTCCACAGTGCTTAACATCCCGCACCTCCCCAGTGCCGTGCAGGTGCTGGCCCATTCGACTGCCAGGAGCTATTTTGGGGTGCTATCGGGATTCCAAGATGCCTGAATTCAGCATTGTGCCTGAAGCCTTAAGCCATAAAGGGTTTCTTAACAGTAATAGCGCTCTTCTTCCTATCATTACAGCTTTGCTATACTTCTGATCTGAACGCCCGTTCTCTTAATTAGGATCGTGCCGAGCATCCTAACACGTAGGCCAGAACGATGGGTGGGGGGGGTTGCTAACCAGGAGTTCGGCACTATAAGCTATACTACGGCACCAAAGAAAGAAAGCTCCATCCTCTTTCTTGGATGTGGATCTGTTTGATAGTCTGGTAGTATTACATGATGCTCATGAAGACTTAAGATGGACTTAAGATGGTGCTGTTCTCGACGACGATGATGATGGTCACGGCAGTGGTGGTTCATGCAAGGGTGATGAGTTTGACTAGCTTTCAGACTCAGCGTCTGTATCAAAAGCCACGTATTTCGACATGTTTACCCTGTTTCTTGCAGGGAGTTTCCTGCTCAGGCATATGCCCCAAGCCCACCCAATCCCAGACTCGGCTACGCAGCCCATAAGCCCCAAACTAAACGGCAAGTCCAAAAACGCAATACACCCTGAACCATCCGTGGGTGGTCGGCTACTCACGGACATCCACAACAAGACGTGTGCGTGTGTGTAGACACACGCACGCACACCCTGACCCTCAGCACGAGACCCGGGAGCGCCCGAAGGAGCCAAAGTTCGTCGGACAAAGCTGCAACGCGACATGCTCCTCCCAAGAGATCCTGGGATTACTTTTTGGATTCGGCGGACAGGGCATGAGTTTAGGGTGTAATTGGTCAGGATTTAGGAGTCTGCCTCTGAGGCCTTACTTGACTCAGTATGTCCACTCAGCAGGCGTTTCATACTGGGACAACATAAACCCAAAACCTAAACCCTCAAAAACGGCAAACACCAGCTGTGAGTGATATGGTATAGCATCGAAGGCCATACATGCATCCCGCCGTGTACATCGTATGGTTTACATGCTCGATTCTGGTTCTAGTACCAGAACATAATTTGCAGGTAGATATGCTGGTTTTATCTCTGCATGGACAGATCATCCGAAGGCCAGACATGTATCCTGAACCGCAGTGAACGCCAGCATATGCCAGGACACGCGCCTTGTGCGCATGTATGTGTGTGTGTGTGTCTGTGCCTGTGGATCTCTGGACGCAGCCTAAACTGCCCTAAAACTTGTGTTTAGACTCACTCAGGCCCCAAAGCACTACACTCTAAACCCTACGCCCTAAGCCCCAAACCCAGCGCCGCGTGACATCCTGAGGCCTCCTCGCTAGATGCCTCCAAAGCTGCGCGCAGGATCGTTTCACGATATGGGAGTTTCCGAAAACTCGGGGTACCTTATTTGGGGGTCCTTATAACAAGCATCCTACTATTTAGGCTATATTAGGGTCCCCTGTTTTCGGAAACTCCCATATTTGAAACCTTGTAACACCCATTGTAGCAAACCCTTACAAGACCCTTTAGAAGGAAACCTTAAACCCTAAACCCTAAAAGCACACATTGTAGTAGGCCTTAAAAATCTTAGAGTCCCATGTAAAGGAACCCTAATATAGGGGCCTTAATAATTAGAACAGGGTTTTGGGGCCCATTACTACAATTATACCAAGGAGCCCCCGAAATCGTATCGGTAATTATTCAGGCCCCTGTAATAAACCCCGCACTCAGGATCGTTTCGGCCTCATGCCTTTCAGATGGGACCTGGTTGCAGCCTGGCGCACTTAGTTTAGAGGTGTAGGTTTGGGGGAGAAATAATTAGACTAGGTTTTGGGGCCCGAAATAAGGAGCCCCCAAAATATTATAGGTAATTGTTTAGGCCCATATATTAGGTTTGGGGGCTAAGGGGTTCGGATACCACGGGGTGGAGGGGAGAGGGAGGGGGGGTCTCAAGCCCTGGCTCTTAGTAATTTTCTTGGAAGCATCACGGTTGATAATTCTTGATATCTTATGATGGTCACTATTGTGTTTGTTTCTTGTAGTGTGGTGTCATCTTAATCTAAACTGTTGTCAAAATTCGTATTTTTGCTGCTCCATGACACTTCCGTTAGTGTTTCAATTTGGTGCGTTTTTCTTCTTGGTCGTATCATGATGCTTATACTTGTTATCCTTATTGCTAACTTTTCGTCGTCATTCTGCTTTTAGAGTAAGACATCTTAGACCCTAAGTATCTCCATCTTCTTTGCGGTACTTGGTTCATGTTCCAGGTTTGCAAGGTAGCTCCAAATGATGTTCGCAGTCGTCTTCCTGTTGATGTGACCGCGATTGTTGGTACCCCTGCTGTTTTCGCCCATTGTCGATAGCTAAGGGTTACCGTGACGTGAGATTTGGGGCTGAGTGATCACGGTTGTAGGCACTTGCCTACAACATTGAGTTCGACTTTTTAAACATGGTGGTTCGTACACCAGTAAATCGGGCCCAATTAATCTCTGTCAAGCTTCATGTCAGCCGCTTTACTTAACCAGCCCTTGAAAACCACACAGAAACCCTTCAAAAGCCTGTGTGTGCATATTGTTGTGTGTGTGCATCTAAGTACTTATAGGCATATAGATGTACACGTACTGATAGAGACGAAACTCCAAACAAGTATAGGCGTATGTAGATGTAAACGTATATGTATGTGTAGATGCATATGTACATGCATGTACATGCATGTGTAGAAGCATCTATATCTACATCTTTATCTATATCTATATTTATATCTATATCTGTATCTATATGTATATATATATAGTAGGATCCATTTTATCTTAATGTGTTTGTATATACATAATAAGTGCATGTATGTATGGATGCATGTAGGCATGCATGCATATATGCATGTATGCATGCAAGTATGTCAATGTGTGTATCCTTGTATGCATGCATGCAAGCATGTACCTGTGTATGCATGCATGCATGCATGCATGCATGCATGCATGGATGTATGTATGTATGTATGTATGTATGTATGTATGTATGTCAATGTATGTAGCTGCGTTTGTATGTATCCATGTGTGTGCATATATAGAAATATATGTATATATATATATATGCATGTGTATTTAGTTAGTCAGGTAGTTGCTTATCTATATGTTTCTTCCCCAAGCATTTCATGTCCTGAGCTTCCGAGATTGGCGTCGGACTGCGTGCCGCTGTCAGACGACCCGGTCCAAGCGGGCATCGACCCACTCCTCATCGTTGTGCCGGGGGACCTATACCCTATAAACCGCAAGGGTTCTAATAAGAATTCTATAGATCTTCGGCTTTGGGATTATAGTGATTATCAGCTTTATTGAGTTCGTGTAGAGTAGAGTTTAGGACTTAAGGCTTTAATAGTGTTCAGGTGCAGGGACAGGGGTGCGCAGCAAAGACCCTGATGATATGTTGCGGGTTGGGTTTTTGTATTTCCGAAGTTCGCGATCAGTGGCTTATTCATTGTTTCAGGGTGTTCAGACTTGCCCGGAGAGCTCAGTATGCCTCTATTACAACTATATTATGCCACAAATCAGGAAGGCCCATGACGATGTACTTTTTTGCTGAACCAAAGGGTATTGGGCAATAAGTCCCCAAGTCTTCAATCTTAGTGACCGCCAGGCAGAGCTACTGACCCGCACGAGAAAGCAAAGCGGCGTTACGCAAGACATGCCCAGTTCCCATGGAAAACGTTTCAACCTCAACCCTCACCCTAATCCCATGCATCCGAAATCCTAAACCCTAAACCCTAAACCCAAACCCAAACCCACAAGCCCCTAAGACCTGGTGAACCTATTTACCCGAGATTCTCAACCCCCAAAGCCCAAACTCCACTTTCCCGAAACCCGACGCGCTTCCTGAATAGAGCGTTGTCGGGTCCCAAAGTACTCGTGGGCAAAGGCTCCGAGCCTTTGGAGAAAGCGTTTACTCTGAAGTTTTCTACAAGGGTACCTTGAAGGGTTTCGATTTTTGGTGCTAGTCCCGAAAACCATGGGGGTGCTCCAAATAAACCTCAGTCAGACCTTGAGGTTAATCTCGGTAGTCGTAGTGTTAAGAACTCGTGACTCATTGGCTGAGGGCTTAACATGTTGGAAGTTAGGGGTACCTTATTTTCGTGTCATTTGTACTGAGGATCCTACTGCTTAGGGTACTATATTAGGGTCCTCTATGTTCGGAAACTCCCGTGTAGTACCCTGATGGATCCCTTATAGTACGCATCCTGAACGGAACCCGTTAAAAGAACCCTAAACCCTTAACCCCTAAGTTTAGGGACCCACAAAGCACATAAGCATAAGCATTTTATCGAGATATCCCTACCTTATTGGGCTTCATTATAAGGGGGTTTACATGGGATATCCCTGTCCTAATTTTTGCTTATGTGCTTTTTGGGGGCCCTATAAGTTAGGGTTCAGGGTCGCGTATCCTTTACCGAACAGGTCGCAGATTCGAGGCGCAGCTTCTGGGATTTGGCCTTAGGTCTACCGGTTTAAGGTTTAGGGTTTTGGGTTTAGGGATAAAGGGTTTAGGGTCCAGGATTTTCATTTTCGGTTCAGGGATTCAGGGGTTTAGGGCCTTAGGGCCTTAGGTCTAGATATGGGTAGCCGAAATAATAGGTGCCGTAATATAATGGGGACCCAAAAAGGGACCATGATTCTGACAACCACCCATATGTCTACTATAGGGGCCGAAATAATTACCGATACTATTCTGGCGGTTCCTTATCCCCAAAACGCTTATTCTAATCATTAAGCCCCCTACATTAGGTTGTAGACCTCAAAATTCATCTTCGTCCTCTGACTCCGGCTCATGATTTAAAATCATGAGCCGGAGTCAGAGGACGAAGATAAGCTGGATGAATTACCGGATGACGGAGTACAGCCACTCCGCTCGTCATGGCTGGAGGCTGCGCATGAGCTCATGACACTGCTGAGTGAGAACAAAGCGCACAAGAACAATCCTAATATCGCGGCCTTAATAATTACCTCTACTATTTTGGGGGTTCCTTATTATAATTGTACAAATAATATAGCCCAAAACCCTAGTCGAATTATAAAGGCTCCTAGATTGCGCTCAAGGAGATGTTGTAGGCATTTCTCAGAGCAGCCCTTCGCGCTGATCACGGAAGCGGATAAGGCAAGATCGTGAGGCACAACTAGGGTTGAGGGTTTAGGGTTTTGGGGCCTTTTAAAAATAGAAAGACCTTAGGGTTTAGGGTTTTGGGGCCTTTTAAAAATAGAAAGACCTTAGGGTTTAGGGTTTTGGGGCCTTTTAAAAATAGAAAGACCAGGAAGCTGTCATGCGACAGCAATGCCTGGATGCTCCTTAACAGAAACAGAAAGAAGCCAGGCGGTTTTGCCAGCGATGGGTTGAATGCCCAAGAGGGGGACCTCTGTCGCTGCGTCGTCGTCTCATTCTCTTGGTTTCGGGGATATTCAGGCTGTGCCAGAGAGTAAATCGTGCATCCAAGAAGGCCGCTGGATTTTAGAACCCTTGATCATCCGTAGCCCCGTAAAGCAATCGAAGGACCCTCTGCTGGGTTCTTGTTAAGGGGTTTGATTTAAGTTGCCACAATACGGATCTATGGTAAATAATATGGTTTCTTTATTATGGTAACTTAACTCCCTTAACAAGAATCCAGCTTTGTCCCAGCTGCTCCAGGCTGGGGTCAGCTCTGGCTTTATGCTGCCTCGTGACGGTCTGCGGCATCCTCTGCGCACGCCGCACGACGGACGCTTTACTGACGTGGCCCTAGGGTTTAGGGCTTAGGGGTTTAGGGGTTTAGGGTCTAGGGATTTAGGGTTTAGGGTTTAGGGGTTTAGGGTTTAGGGGTTGAGGGTTTAGGTGTTTAGGGTTTAGGGGTTTAGGGGTTTAGGGTTTAGGGCTGAACCCTACCGTCTACGTTTCTTGCTGGGCCTAGCTGCCCGCTGAGACTTCTTGTGCTAGAACTGATCACGTGGTGATAGGGTGTGATCGCGGTCTTCATCATTGCTCTTCTTACTCGTGCTGTTACCCCCCCCTTTGATAATTGTTCGACTTGCTTCTGTCGTGCTATTGCCCGTATCGCTTGAAGGCATGACAATGACCCGAAACAACCTTGAATTTCCGAAACCTCTGAATCCTAAGCCCAAGTCATCGACTCCTGCTAATTTATAATTTGGGTGCCAGTTAATTAAAAAAGATCCTGTAAGCCGTAGTCCCTGATGCCACCAACTGCCGGGAGCTAAGGAAAAGACGGTACCCGAACCAGAGGTCAAGGAGGAGGTGCATGAGGGTTATGACGGTTTGATCAGGTCTTCATAAGGTTTATAGAGTTTTATCAGGGTTTGATAAGAGTTCTATAGGGGTTTGGGAATAAGGGCCTCAATAGTGACGATAGGGTCGTGTTACCGGTTCTATAAGGGGTCTGTATGGGTTCAACAAGGTTTTACAGGGGACTTTCGGTAGACGATAGGACTTAGAGTTTTTATGTGTTGATCTGAAGGTTTTTGTTTGCTAGGGTTTTCCTACACCAAGGAAGCCCCACGTCCATCCACCCACCCACCCACACACACACCTGCGCACACCACACACACGCACACAAAGACACACATGCACACATTCCAGCACGGTATACGCTCATCAGTGCTCCATAACAGAAGCCCTACTTCGAGCACATAGATACCTACACCATTGGGTAGGAATGCTTCTTGCAGGGAGTCGACTTTCTAACACCTTAACTACATAAAAGTACATACATAGATGTACACGTACATACATACATACATACATGTACTCGTACATAGATACGCACATGCATATGTATGTATAGGTTTTGAACATCAGTGTCCCGAACACTTCCTTTTTTGAGGGCTGAGGGGGCGTAGTGAGCTGGCAACATGTCGGGCCATCAGTTTGGGAGTTTCCTATCTTATTTGGGAGTTTCCTTAAGGGTTCCGAAAAGGGATCTATAAGGGTTCTATTCAGGGTTTAGGGTTTGGGAGCTTCCGAAAATTATGGGTGCCTTGTGGTAAGGGTCCTACTATTTAGGGTTCTGTTTTTGGGACTCCCATTTCGTGCTCGTCCGGGCAGTGAAGAATTACCCCCAAATTCCGTCGAAAACCTAGACCCTAAACCCTAAAATCCTAAACCCAAACCCTACTGACACCCTAAACCCTAGTGAAACCCAAAAAACACACCCTCACCAGAACCGTAAACCGTAAGCCGGTAGCTTGTTTAGAGTTTAGGGTTCCAGTTTCGGGTCATCTTGGAGATCATGATAGTATACTCGCAGACTCGCAGAGGTTGTGGAGAGGTTTTGACAGTGGAAGACGAAGCACAGTTTCGAGTTTGTTGACCTCTGCCTTAGACCACAAGAATCTGGGAGTTTCCGAAAATTAGGGGTACCTTTTTGGGGGTCCTTATAATAAGGATCCTACTATTTAGGGTACTATATTAGGGTCCCAAATTTTCGGAAACTCCCATCTGTTCAGGCGCCTCCTCTACCATTGCCTTTGTTCCGCCCTCAGCGACTTCTGAGGATGGGGGTTGGAACCTTCTGCAGGCCTAATGGAGGAGAGGTCTTCATGACGTGGTACGGTTGATGGACAAAATCCTGCATGATCCTAAGGACCCTAAACTATGGGAATTATGGTATATTCCTTATACTGGGTAGTGCAGGATTTTGTCCATCAACCGTAGTGGCCCTTATAGGCATGCGTACTATTTGTGCTGGCTGCCAGCATCACCATCATCATAATGAGTTGACCATCGTCAACATCGCCCCCGCCATCATGAGAAGTTTTTCCGATTCCCGTAGCTGGGCATCACTGCAAACCTCCCGAAACCCTACACCCAAAGCCCAAAACCTTCAATTTCAAGACCCCGAAACGCCGCAACACCCTTAAAACTCCAAACCCTGAAACCCCAAAGCCCTCACACTCTAATCCCTCTCATAGAACCCTTAGAGAGCCCTTTAAAGGATTCCTTATGGGAAGTCTTTTCGATCAACCCGAAAGCTCCCCCGTTCCGCCTCAGCTTTAAGCGCCAAAATCCAAGTCCAGGGGCCTGAAACCCTTGAAACCCCAACCCCTAAAGCCTAAATCCTAAACCACCACACCCTGAACCCGAAATCCTAAACCCCTAAACACTTAAAACTCTAAACCCCTAAACCTCCATAAACCCTAAAGCCCCTAAGACCCTTAGAGCCCTAAGCCCTAAAACAACCCTAAAAAACCCTAAAAATCCAAACCCTTATACTTATTGGCTGTAAACTCAACTTTTCAACTTTTGGGGTTCTTATAAGGGATTCTGAAAGTTTCAACTTTTATTTCCCTGGGTTTTGGGCCAGTGAGTATTTGGGCCCTATACTACAAAGGGTACTTTATAGGAACCCCCATTCAGGGATCTACTTTTTGGATCCTCCCGGGGGTCTGGTTACTCTGAGGGTACTCTCATCGGTTTCCTTTTAGCCCTAAACCCTAAAAAACCCTAAGCCCTTATAACCCTTAAAAACCCTAAAAACCCTAAGCCCTTAAAGCTTTACTCTAAAACTCCAAGCCCAGGCCTTCCATCCTCGAGTTGCCGAAGCAGGACCTTCATCGACGGTTTAGGGTTTAGGGGTTTAGGGTTTAGGGTTTAGGGGTTTAGGGTTCAGGGTTTAGGGTTTAGGGGTTTAGGGGTTGAGGGGTTTAGGGTTTAGGGTCTCGAACTACGGGGGCTTTGGGTTTAGGCTTTACGGTTCCGTTAGGGGTTCCCAGACGGACTACTATAAGAGTACTATAAGGGGTTTAGGGTTAAGGGTTTTTACTTAGGGGTTCTAGAAGGGTCTCTATATCGGCTGTAAAGGTCCTCTAAGAGTTCTATAAGGGAACTAAAAGGACGTCTCTACATGTTACTACAAGGGTCTAGAGTTTGGGGGTTTAGGGTTTGGGCTTGCAGAATGGTGCCCTGTTACTGTTGGCTTGCAGGATACTTCGGGTTGGGGATTTGGTGTTCAAGGTGCTGGGTTTGGGGTGTGTTTGCCAAATTGTCGTAGGTGACGAAGCGGTAGTAGAGATTTAGTAGCAAGTCCGGAAACGGAAATCGAAGCCTTTCGAAAACGTTTCATTTCCGTTTTGACAGTATAGTAGAGTTTATGGATGCTTACGGTGTTTACCACAGCAAAGTTAGACGAAGAGACTCTGGAAAACACCATTGGTATTTATTCAGGCCCGGAAGTTACTTCCAGCACACTATACTCTTAAGAAGGAATACATCTGTTGTTACCACCGAAATCCGCACAACAAAAGAACCTCACCCATGTTTGTATTGAGCCAGTTATGCACACACCAAAACCCTGTTATAATATAAGCTTTGCTTAATGTGCCATTCTCAAGTTTAAGAGCATGCAAAACTGCCAGCAGTGATGCCTAGCAGGATGACTTCGACACCAGCTTCTGGAATTGGGCAGAGAGGCTGGCGGGGTTGAAGATTGGAGCGACGGTTGAGGTTAAAGGCTTGATGTAGGGGCCTTCACAAACAGAACAGGGTTTTGGGGGATATCATACTATAACTATAATAAGGAACCCCGAAAAAACCTATTAATGATCCATCACCACGTCCGTTTTGACCGGCCAGGAGCGACAGGCATGCCAAGACGGAGGAGGGAGAGAGAGATTGAGAGAGAGGAGAGAAAGGAGAGAAAGGAGAGGCAGGGAGACCCCGGCATGTCAACATTGGTGGTACAATGCTGCTGTGTCGTTCTGCTTAGCCGATATGTAACCAATGTACCCTAAACCTGGTTTAAGTTTTACACCCTAAGCCCTGAATCAATCCCTAAACCCTACATTCCTTCAACCCTTATATAAATCCCTAAACTCCAAGCCCTAAAGCCTCAAATCGTGAACAGCAACCCTCGGTAGTAAACCCGAATATTAGCTTGCATGTTTCACACTGGAAAAAGACCCTTAACAGCAGTAGCCCTGACGACAGAAACCCTTGTATCGTCTAACCCTGAGGAATGCCTCAAACAACCCCCTAAACCCTAAACCCTAAACCCTAAAGCCTTAAAGGACCCCTCTAATGCCCAAACTCAACACCCTGAAGGCTTCCAAGGCCTCGTCAGGGGCCCTTCAGGACTCCTAGGGTTTCTGTAGACTTACCTTCGGTTAGTAGGGAATGGAGGAATGGGGGGGTACCTTAGGGTTCCTTTAAAGGGATCCTCTAAGGGTTCCTATAAGGGGTCTATAGGGTTTAGGTAGTAGGGAATGGAGGAATGGGGTAGAATTGTAACTACTATTGCTACCATTCTTCCATTCCCTACTAACCGAAGGTAGGTAGAGGATCGCTTCAAACAGCCGTCCTAGACCCTAAACCCCCTAAACCGGGTTCCCTTCAAAGAAATTACCTGCTTGAAGGTAAGCCCCTAAACCCTAAACCCAAAACCCTAAGCCCTAAACCCCAAACCCTAAACCCCTATTGGACTCTCTGGGCAACCTTTCCGTTTGCTCGAGGTGGGAGCAGAGCCGACCGAAGTCAGGCGGGTGGGCGGCAGGGGAATTGGGAGGGCCGCTTCTGGGGCCCACTTCAGTTGGGGTTTAGAGAAGTCGAACATAGGGGCATCTTTTTTAGAGTGGTCTCAGGGGCCTGAATACTCAGTACTATGCTTTTTCAGAGTCTATCGATTTATGTGCATTGCACCATACCCAAAGCCCTTACTCCAATTCTTGAGGCATCTGTTGCTTCCGGTCTCGGGCTCTTTTCGGCTTCTGGATTCCCAGCAGCCTAAACCCTAAACCCTAAGCCCCTGAACCCCTAAACCCCTTATAGTACCCCTGTGGATCCCTTATAGTAATCCTGATAGGAACCGCGTAAAGACTTAAAGGAACCCTAACCCCCTAAACCCCTAAACCAGTTTGCGGAAGAGGAGTTTTCGCCTCGGAGCCCAGCGTTGACGGTAGTATAGAAGCCTGGAGAATTCGGATGTGTTCTTAGGGTTCCCCTTATTATAGTTACAGATATGCTACAATGTCCGATACCCCGTCTGTGACTCATCACTACAAATGCGGTCATGACTGTCATCGTCGTCCATCTCTTTTTTGCTTTGATCAAAGTCTGAATCCTCAGCCTGGGAAGGTCCGGTTCTCGCAGAACCCACGGCCCTCCTAGGGGTCCTTGATAATTAGAATATAGGGTTCATTTAAAGGGTCTATAAGGGCTACCAAAAGGGCCTATTATAAGGATTGAATATAGGGGCCTAAATAATTACTTGATGCCCATGGCAGCCTGAGTGAACTGCAGGCGGCGTGGACATCCCACTGGTGCCACCCCCGTCACTTCCTGGCGCTGTGGAGTTCCGAAAGAGCCCCGGCGAGAAGCAACATTTCGGGGGGGTTTGAGAACATCACGGAGTCTCTTCTCTAAATCAGGGTCCCTTTCAGGGTCCTTTTTAAGATGGGTGCCGTACTATGTTTAGGACCCAACCAACAAGCGACCGTATTTTAGAGAACTAACCTCAACGTGGTTCAGGATTCTGCTACCCAAAGGCCCCATAGTAGTTCCTTTTTGGGTTCATATGTAGAATTCTATAAGGTAATTCCAAAAAGGAACTACTATGGGGCCTATGGGTAAGTCCCCCCTGCAAAGTGGCTCATGCGCGCTCAGGTTCGTAAGTCACTGAATCTTTTGGGCTTTGGCCTGAAATCCTGCGGATCTACAAGTAGAGTAAGGCCCCAAAAAAGCACATAAGCAAAAATTAGGATAGGGATATCCCATATAACCCCTTATAATGGCTTATCTGCTTTTGGGGGTCCCTATAGAGGGGCTTGACTGGTTGCCAATGCTTTTCCCTTAGACTGCGTTATAAAAGTTCACTATCACATGCACACAAAAAACGCATGCACTTGCACATTTATCCGCATATTAATATTCGTAAATGTGTTTACAAATACAGCTTGCCCGTTGCACTATTGCATCTGCACACACACACATAGGCACGCGTGTATGTACATATCTGCATATATACATATTTACGTATATATATATATATACATGTGTGTGTATGCATGAATATAGTCATGCACCAACAAGAGAACGTGCAAAATGACTAGGTTCCCGCTGCATGTTGATGCACACAGTGCACACACCTAAAATAAAAGGCCAGGCATTAAACCCAGGGCCTTAAGACTGCGTCACCCCAGCCCCCCCCCCTTCACCGTTCACAAAAAAGAAAACTACCCAAACACACGCCAAACCCCTACAACCCAATACAAAAAGCCCAAGACCGACCAAAACGCCAAACCTAACTCCTAAACCCTCAACCCTAAAGCCTAAGCCCTAGCGGAACTCCCACACCCCCTCCCAAGCAACGGATTCCCACCCCAGGAGCGGGTCAAGCGACTCGCTGGAGAGGCCTCAACGATTCGAAGAGGGTTCCGTTTAAGGGATACTACGGTTGGGTTCCTTTAAATACAGGGATCTATAAGGGCACCTTTAAGGTGTTCCTTCCAGGGATCTGTAGGGTTTTAGGGTATAGCGTTGATATAAATCCTGCATTACCTTAAGGACCCGTAGGACATGGCATAATAGTAGATTCCTAAAAATGAGTAATGCAGGTTTTATATCAGTAGAGCAGGGTGACCCATAAGTGTTCAATATTGGGGCGAAGGTTTGCATTCTCTTGTTGCTTTTGGTTTGGGAGTTTAAGCGTTCAGGGTTTAAAGGTTGACTGCGTACGTCTGGCTTCCCTGTTGGTTGTTTGTGCTTGGGGCGTGGTGGTTAAAGAGTTAGGGTTCGGTTTAGCTTAACTTCTCTCACAGTGAGTGGTTTAGCGGCTTTGGGTTTGACAGGTATTGGATGCTTCTGGGCTTCATGGCTTTGTGAGAGGTTTACAGTTTTGTTGGAGGGTTTTGGGTTGAGGGGCCGGAGGTTTCAAAGGCAGCTGCAAGACTGACAAGACGCCAGACTGATATCCATACTCGTGCTCTTCTCAATCCAGATAGTACACATCAAATCAACAAATCTTGCGCAGCAAGAACGACAGCACACCATTTTATGTATGGTGGTATGTGTTGGTACAGATTCCGTAGCCGTGGCAGGACTACTCGTTCTCATAGAAAGCAAAGTAGTGGAGCAAACAAGTAGGAACATCCTCCATGATGCTGGCTCCCCCTGGTTGAAATGACTGAGCATTAGAGGGATTTAGAAGGCCGTCGTAGAGTTTGGCCTGCTGCTGCTTACTTCAACCAACCCACACAAGCGCATGTACTCCTCTGGCCATGGTCGCAGATCCTTGATGTATGGCGTGGGAATCCTTTGCACCGTTTCTCTCGATAGAAGCCCTACGGTTGATGATAGAAATTCCCATAGTTTAGGGTCCTTATAGTGAACCCCAGAAAGTTGGAACACGGATTTAGGACGATTAGTGCTAGGATCCCTTATACTTTACCTTGAGGGCATGAGGATAATGATGTTCCAACTTTCTGGCTTCTACTGTAAGGCAATGCAGGATTTGTATCATCAACCGCAGAACTTTCGAGCTGCCTCTTTTGAACCAGGCGGCCTTCGTTGCCCACACCTCCCGCACGGCCGCCGCCATCCCCAAAGAGGGGAATGCCTCTCGGACCCTCCGAGACCCCCTAAACCCTGGCAAACTTCGGTTTAGGGCTAATGTAGCGGCCTTCATAACTACCTATTATACTATTTTTGGGGTTTCTTAATACAAATATAATTATAGTATAATCGGCCCCAAAACCTTTTCTAATTGTTAAAAACCCCTACATTACATTTTCAATTCGTGGAGTTTGGGCACAGCGGCAGGATCCGAGCTGAGCATGAACACGGCTCCCCGAATGCTCTCTTGGGAAACTAAGTCTGTCAATCACACCCTCTCTACAGCTTGGGCAAGCGCGGCACCACCACAGGGAGCTGCTATGCTAAACCAACTGCAAGCAGCGTAGTGAGGGTAAGGCATGTTCCCAGGTTGCTTTGTGCAAAACCTCTGCCCACCGCCACATCGGCCAAGTTGCCCCTCCTCAACTATACCCGAAACCCCAAACCCTGAATCTAAACCTAAACCCTGTAAACCCTAAATCCAGTACAGTCGACTCAAGACATTGCCTGCGAAGCAAAGCCGGATTTATCTTCATCTTCCCCTACGGGTCCACAGGACCAAATAGCTATAGTTGCTTATTGATCTCGGACCTTGCCACCACAGAAGCCAAGGACTTTGCCGCCCCCAGTGCCACCGATGAGGAGGCACGATGTTCTGAAAGGGTAGTGGCACTCTTGCCATCAGTGTTGTCTAGTATGCAGCGAAGCATTACCACTAGTAGCTGGTTTGCTGCTGTGGAGTCTCTGAGAACTGTTGATAGCATTACTGTGGTTACCGTTAGCCTTGCTGCTGCTCCTGCTACTGCTACTGCCACTGCCACGGCCACGGCTCCTGCTCCTGCTCCTGCCACCACCACCACCACCACCACTACTCACTACTACCACTATTGCTACTACTGCCATTATTGCTACTACAACTACTACTGCTACTACTACTGCTACTACTACTACTACTACTAGTACTAGCACTACTACCACTACTACTACGACTACGACTCCTGCTGCTAGAGCCGCCTCTCTGCACCCAAAGGCCTGAAGCCGACACCCTGGGCCCTGAAGCCGAAGTAAGCACGAAGAAGCCGAGGACAGTCCTACCTTTTTCGGGTTCCTTATTACTTATTGTGGTTTCCATATATAATCGGTTTAGGGTTTAGGGTTTAGGGTTATCATATATAGTTCCTTTAAAAGGTAGGTCTTTTGGGCCAGAGGTATGTTTTTGGCCTTTTGGGGATTCCTTATTCTGGTTTCCATAAATAGTTGCTTTAAGAGGTAGGTAGGTCTTTTGGGCCGCAGGTATAAGCCAAATAGAGAACCCTTATTGGCAACGCTAAGGCCGAAACCCTTACAGGAACCCCCAACCCAAGACCCGAAACTCTAGCACGGGCCCTTACAGGACTTTCCACAACCTTCCGCGAACCCGAAGAAAAGTATGTACTATAACAGAATAGAGTGGGACAGAATAGGATAGGATAGAATGGAATTAACTAGAATAGACTGTTATAGTATAACAGAGTAGAATCGAATAGAACATCTAATATTGGAATGTAACATAACATGTCACAACATTACATAAAACTAAACCGTAAACCCTAAACCACAAACCCTTCGTTTCGTTCCCTTATGGAGGCGAGCGCTGTCGCCGGCTTCACCCGGATCGCCGGTAGCCGCGGGCCCAGCTCACGGAATGCCGAGGTTTCGTGATTCCTTGAAAGGGTTACTATAGGGGTTCCTTTAGGGATTCGAGGGGTTACTGTAAGGATTCCTTTAACGAGTTACTATATAGTCGAAGCCAGATATTTAGAACTTGGCTTTATAAGGAGGATTAGTGCTAGGATCCCTGATACTTTACCTTGAGGGCATGAGGATAGTGATGTTCCGACTTTCTCGCTTCTACCATAGGGGTTTATACTTGGATCCCCTTAAAGAGTTGCTATAGGGCTTCGGGGTTTAGGGTGTAGGATTTAGGGGTTTTATGATAGGGTTCTCTCTAAGGGTTACTAGAATTGTCTATGTATGATACGGTTCCCTTCAAGGGTTGATTACTTTTGGGTTCATTGATAGGGTTTCCGGAGGGGGTTCCTGTAGGGTTCTATGATAGGATTCCATGAAGGGTACTTTTAGGGGTTCGGGCTATTTTTACGGCTTTCTTGAAGGATTCCTTTACGAGTTTCTGTAAGGGTTTTATAGGGTTTCGTGCTTCAGGGTCTTGGAGTAGTTGGTAGTATGGTCATGTATAGGCATAAGTGCTATGCGAGGGTCGTTTTAGATATTGTCTTGATCTTGTTATAAACCCCTAGCCCTACACCCAATTACGTATTACATAGTTCCAAAATTCATCCAACCCTTGGGCCCCGTAAGCCCTAAAACCTCCTCCCTTCAAGCCTCCGAGCACCCCCCAAAAGCCTAACACACCTTCGTCCCTGCGGCTGAGGCTTTGGGTTTTAGGGTTTTGCGTTTAGGGTGTTTAGGGTGTTTAGGGTTTTGGGGTTTTTTAGAGTTTAGGGTTTTAGGGTTAGCAGCCACTGAACCTAAGCCATTTTTAAATCCGAAGAAGCCCTGTAGGCCCTCAACCCTAGAGCACAAGTCCGTCTTCCCGCCTCTCTCAAGAGGCCTCAAAAGGACCGGATACACAATGATCCTACACCTGGAGTAATTTTTATAGGGGCCTTAGGGATTAGAATAACGTTGGGGCTATTATACTACATGTAATAAGGAACTAGAAGGGATAGTGCTAGTCCTCGCCCGGGCTTCTACACTGTGAGGGGAATTTCTTGTTTTTTGAGATGTTTATTATGTGTTATGCGATCTTCTCGACCCTTAAGCCCTTATCCGTACAGAACCCTTCACATACCCCTTATGAAACCTGGACCTTGTCACGCCGAAGCCCTACAATCTAAAACCTCGCTCGTTCAAGGAACAAATCCATTCAACATCCTAGAAACGACCCTGTATAGAACCCTTGCAGAACCCCATCAAACCAACTTAAATGGAATGTACAATGTACATATTCGTGGCGGCTTTACAGTTTTGGAATATAATTTGAAGAGCCGTTCAAACAACCTGATGCGCCTGGTCCAGGGAAGCCACCTGGTGGTGCAGGTGAAGCCAGCTGCGCCCGCTTGGCTTCAACGGAGTTATGGTTTGTTTTGGGGGTTTGAAGGTTTACGGCTTAGCGGGGTTTTAGGGGTTTAGGGATTACGGTTTAGGGTATTTAGGGTTTCAGCGTTTACGGTTTGAGGCTAGGGCGTGATCGCAAATTACGCACCTTGCCATGGCTGGGGTAGGAGTAAGACAGCGGATAGAAACACAAAGTATAGCACCCTGTAGAAACACCCAAACATGTCCCAGGACCTTATCCCTAAACGGTTACTACAGGAGCCTTAATAAATAGAATAGGGTTTTGGGGCTCATTATACTATAATTAAAGTAAGGACCCACCAAAATAGTATAGGTAATTATGAAGGCCCCTATACCATAGAACCCTACTATAGATCCCTTATAGACCCCTCTAAGAAACCCTTTAAAGCGAACCCGCAATAGTATAGGTAATTTTTACCCTATATTAGGGCCTTTTGGGGTTTGAGGTTCCGCATTTGGGGTTCAGACTTCAGGGTTAAGAGTGCAAGGTCCCGAGCTGAGTTTAGGATTTGGGGTTTAGGGTTTAGGGTAGTTTAGGGTTTAGGATTTAGGGTAGTTTAGGGTTTAGGGTTTAGGGTAGTTTAGGGTTTAGGGTTTAGGGTTTGGGGTAGTTCAGGGTTTAGGATTTAGGGTAGTTTAGGGTTTAGGGTAGTTTAGGGTTTAGGGTTTAGGGTTAGGGTGGTTTACGGTTTCGGGTTTTGGGTTCAAGCTATTCAGGTCTCTCAAAATGATTTGCAGATGTTTCCTCATCTTTAGTCTAGGCTCTAACTACAGGCTGGGACTTCTATGGGCTTCTAGGGTTCCTTTAAAGGGGGCTTTAGGGCTTCTTTAAAGGGGGCCTTAGGGTTCCTTTAAAGGGGCATCCAAGCAATTTGGGGTGCCTCAATCACTGTACTTGGAGGTTCATGGGTAGTTATAAGTGGGGTTATAAGTAGGGTAACTGTATTTACAACCCATACTAGGGGACTTATAACCCCACTTATAACTACCCATGAACCTCCAAGTAATCAGAAGGGCCTTGAAGCCTCGACTGCTCAACCTGTTGTGGAATATCGGAGCAGTAAATCCCAAACAAGGATACTTCCAGGGATCCTAGGGATTACTGAGGCCTTTGGGTCCACATTAAAGCCTGTCGCCCCGAACTCCTGAAGCCCTCAAGCCCTAAACCCTAGAGTTCTATCAAGTTCTATCCCTAAACCTTAGACATTTGAGTTTGGTGTACCATCGGAAGTTATAAGGAATACATATTTGTGCTGGCCATGTATATCCTTGCTGGGATTCATACGGAATGCGTCATAGACCCCCTGTAAGCTCATGGAACCCCTCCAAACAAGATCCCTAAACCCTAAACCACTAACAAATTTCACTTCTCAAATTCGCGTTGTTGGCCAAGGTCCGAGGACCAACTACGAGTGTGCGCCTCGGAATTCGATGCCGCGCCGATGGACATGCTCGAGGCGGGGGCTTCGGGTTTAGGGCCGCATAATATGAGGCTGCGTGATTACTATAGTAATTCAGGGACCTGCATTTGGG
This sequence comes from Symbiodinium sp. clade A Y106, assembly GCA_003297005.1. Taxonomy (NCBI): domain Eukaryota; class Dinophyceae; order Suessiales; family Symbiodiniaceae; genus Symbiodinium; species Symbiodinium sp. clade A. The sequence continues at coordinate 195,097 of BGNK01000148.1, forward strand.
TGGTTGTCAAAATTATGGTCCCTTTTTGGGTCCCTATTATAATACGGCACCTACTCTTTAGGGTACTCAAAAAAGGACCATAATACTGACAACTACCCACTTCTGGAACCCGGAGCCTAAAGCTTGAAGCCTAAACCCCCGAAGCCCCTAAACCCTAAACCCTAAACCCCCGAAGCCCTAAACCCTAAACCCCCTAAACCCTAAACCCTAAACCCCTGGAGCCCTAGGCCCCAAAGCCTAACGGCTCTAAACCCCTGAAACCCGGAACCTCGAATACCAAACCCCAAACCCGGAGCTTCCCCAAGGATTTGGGGTAAAAGGTTCCGAAGTTTCGGGATATACCGCCGTTTGGTTTAGGGTAGAGGGTTGAGAGGGCTGGTTTAGGGTAGAGGGTTGAGAGGGCTCCACTTCGCATTTTTTGCCATGTTAACAGTGCATCCTATCATACTTGCGGCCTAGCATGCTTCATGAAGACATGCTCACATTTCCAGTCTGGTCGACACAGACCCAAAATCCTGGTCCTAATCTTGCAATCCTGAACAATAAGCCACAAGCCTAAACCTTTGTACCCTTGAGCTTCAATACTCGAAAACCCGAAATCTCAAAACAACAAGCCCCCCAACCCCGGTAGTCTAAGCAACTAAATCCCAAACCTTCAAAACCTCGACCGAGAAGATCCCCATGGTAAACTTCTAACCCTCGAGCCCTTACGATGAAGCCCTTCAACAACAACCCTAAAGCCCTCGAAAGCGGGACAACTGAGAGGATGTCGTCGAGGAGGAGGTGGGATGCGGCGTTTCCCCGGGTCTGAATAGTCAGTACCACTATTCCCTTGGTTCTCCCTATTCAGGTATGTTATGTATACTAATATGGGAGTTTCCGACAATAGGGGACCCTAATATAGTACCCTAAATAGTAGCATCCTGATTATAAGCACCTCCAAATAAGGTACCCCTATTTTCGGAAACTCCCATATGCTCGACCCCAACGCATACTCTACTTATTCAGGCCATTACATTAAGCACAAACCGCCTAAAGTATCTGAAGGAGTTTGGGACTCCAGGGCCGCCTCGGTTCAGAAGTTCGGGGCTGTAAGGGTTCCTTTAAGGGAGCTATAGATAGGGTTTAGGGTTTATAGGGTTTAGGGTTTATGGAGTTTATAGGGTTTATAGGGTGAGAATTTCGGGTTCAGGGTTCCTCGGGTTCCGGTCAGGGATCAGGACATCTGGCTTCTTACTCAGACCTTTCAAATCCCTTGATTAAGGAAGATCAGTTGAATCATAAATAGTAGCTTCTTACTCAGACCTTCTAAATCTCTTGATGATGAAGTAGGTAAGGTGTATTGCTTACTTAAGGGATCTTGGACGGTCTGGGAACTTGGATACCCTGCCAAACCGCGCCATGCAACAAAAAGTAACAGTTCTTATTGCTAGGTTACTGGGATCCTAGTCTATGGTGTCGGAGCATGGGGCATAGTGAGTCAACTTAGTCTGGGCCTTGGGTTGCAGGTGCCATAAGTGGTTTAGGGTTCAGAGCCTTGGGCTATAAGTGGTGCTATCCCAAGTAATCTCTGCATGCCTGTAAGCTCTTACTACAGCCAGCAAGCTGCAAATTAACTGTGGAAGCCGTAAAACATAATATTACTTGTCCTTACGGTTCCTTATATACTTTAAACCGTATTAATTCGTTACAGGCCCCTGTGTTGATATGCTTCAGTAGCCCGCAGCACCAACCCGAATCCCTTCATGAAACACCCACAAATGCTGTGAACGGCTTCGAACCACACATCAAACCTTATGAAGCCTGTAATACTCTTAAGAAGAGCTGTAGCAGCCTTTATTCCGAAAGAGTTCTTGCCCGTCGGGTAGACAAAGCGTACATGACCCATGCCAAGTCTTACATAGCCCTTGCGGTGCATCTTATTAGGCACCACCCTAAACCCTAAACCCTAAACACCATAATGGTCACCATAACAAATCACCATGAAACCAATAGAACCTCATGCGGAAGACCCTGTGGGAAGACCGTTGATGCACCTCGTAAGACCGTGTAGGGTTTAGGGTTTAGGGTTTAGGGTTAGCTTCCATTGGCAGCCCCCATCCAGATAGGGGTTTAGGGTTTTAGGGGTTCAGGGGTTAGGTTTTGGGGGTTTAGGGTTTCGGGGTTTATAGCCTTTGAGACCTTGAATTTGTGGTCAAGAATTTCGCGTTTGGCTTTTGTGGGTTCACCTTTAGAAGTCATGCGAAGCCAAACGCTGTCAACATCCTTTAAAGTTTAAAGTCATCTAGAAGACCTGCAAGGCCTAACCCGAAGCCCGAAACCGCTGTAAACTCTCAAGCGGGTTTAGAGCGGTCGATGCACTGGTCTGCAGGGTCTTGTGGCCCGCCCTGTCTTTGAAGAGTTGTGTTTTCATTGGAGGTCTTTCAAGTTTAATGCCCGGGCCTCCCATGCTTTCTCGGTAAAAGGGTTTTGCAGGCTTCTTTCTGTTCGTCAGAGGCTTCAAGTGGATATGAAGTTTGAATCGGTTGAGGGTTTTGGAGTTTAGCGAGAGGCGCAGTGTCCGAGGTTGGTTGGAATCTTATTCCAGATCCTAAACTAGCGGATCTTCATGATAACAGCAGCAGAGACCCTTGATTGTAAGAAACCCCTGCAGAACCCTCATGAGAAAGTTGTGACACCCTCACGGCCCTGACTGCGCTCAAAAAGGGATCTCGAAGTCAAAAAAAACCTCGCGGCTGGCACAGGAACGGTTCATGCTCAACATCGGCCGCATGGATGGCTCTATGCTCGCAAAGCCAGGGGCCCTGGACTCCTTCAGTCCAAATGGGTAGGGTCCCTTCTTATAGGTCCCCAAAATAGTACGGCACCCTTATAAAAAACAAGCCTAAAGGGGACCCTAATTTAGAGAACTATACAAGTACCGGTAGGGTGGTTTAGAGCCCTGGAATCGCCAAGCCCGAAAAGGCCCTAAACCCTTGAGGGTCCGAATTGCCTAGTCATTGGGTGCATGGGTTTGGGGACTAGCCCTAAACCCAAAGGGCAAAGGGTCCAAAGCGCCTAACAATTCGGTCTTTTGGGTCTGGGACAGTAGCTACGTAGGTTAGCTTTTGGGAGAGTATATGATAATTAGGTACTTGGACCCGTAGGTCTACGTAAACGTCCAGTCTTTGATGCAAGCATTCGTTTCCATTCGTGAATTAGCAGCTTTGGGTATGAGGGCGTGGTATATCAAGATATCAGCTGGCAGAGGTTGTCTATTTTGGAGTTTACTCTGGAGTGACTGAAACAGGTTGTCTATTGAGGGCTTTGGTCTCGAGTCACCGAAACAGTCGTCAGTCTCAGAACCATAAGCACCCTACAAAGGGATCCTCGTTTCGAGAACCTCGAAATATATCCAGTCTAGGATTGCCCGCCCACCCATGCCCCCGCCCTCTGCCCGAGGATGCAAGTGCGATCCCACCAGACCGTGGGCGAGCTGGTGGAGTCCTTGAAGCAGGCTGGACGAGACAGTTCGGCCAGGGGCAACTGGTCTTCCAGAGGGCCCTCTGAGCCTGTTTGTTTTGGGTTTCCATTTGAGGTTGTCCAAATTAGGATCACTCAAAGGTCCTGTTTAAAAGAGTGCCATACCATTATGGGGACCTAACGGCTACAGTGTTTTGCTGTTCAGAGATTAGGCCACCGCATGCCACAACACAGCCACGAAGCAGAGATGCCACATTCTACACTCGACCTGCAAACGAAGCACCGCATCCCCAAGGCAGCTGCCCAAGACCCAGACCTCAAAGAGAATGTTAGAATCGTACAGACTATACTTTGATAGACTATACTGTTATATAGTATATCATACTATGCTATACAATACTATACCATGATTATGATTCTGGTCATAACTAAATATAACAACAGCTACAACTATAACCAGTACTATACCATGTAATAGTACACATTCACAGACTCTGAATCGCAGGCCGCAACAGCATTTGGGGACATTTGGTGGGAGCGAGCGGACTGGCACAGAGTGGATTCTACACCGTTTGCCACACTCAAGTCTAAGGTTGTTGCCCTTCAGGAGCAACGGTGCAAGTACTCGATGGCTTAGAGACCGTGTAAGGCGGTTATAAGTTCTCGCAAGGTCTATACTTCGGGTAAGCCGGTTTCCTAAGCCCTGTGAAATCTTAAAGCTTATAAATAGGGTTACAACCCTAAACCCTAAACCCGAAGCCCTAAACCCTTAGAAGCTCCTGCATGGGTTCCCTTGTTGTGCCCTCTCAGCGTCGAGGCGGGAGACTTGGGCATGGATCTCGTGCTCGCCCGTGAGACGAAGGCGACCAAGGGTTCCTTCGAGGGTTCCTTCAAAAGGCTTTAGTACGCTTGTAGAAGGCATTACAGAAAGGCCAGTGGATGGTTTAATGGGGATTTCTTGCAAGGGTTGATAAGGTTTGTGAAGCAGTTGTTTTGAGGGATTTACAGGGTAGGCTATGAGTACGTGCTAATACGGTGGCAACCCGAACACTGTAAGGCTTGCAGGAGCTTATCGGGTGTTAGCGGTTTATATGTAGGAGCCTGAATAATTCGTCATCCCATTCTTCAGCTTCCTCATTACAGTTCTACTACCCATATAGGACAAAGCCTTCCTTGTGCTGATATGCCTTGAGCTCGCAAAATCTGTTTTGACAGTATTTGAAAGCTTAGTGAGGGTTCCTGAGATGCACAAGTCGTTTGTCGCCTTGCCATTCGCAGGCTTCTGTTCGAACACACACACACACACCACACAAAACCTTATTCCAGTCATTCAGGCCCGCATCTTATGAGGATGTTCATGAAGGCCCTGCACCATATTTAGACGTTACACCACAAACTTCTCAACTCCAGACCGTTACTAAACCCTACCCCTGACAGACTTTACCCCATAAGCCTCAAACCCCTAAACCCAAACCCTAAAACCCTAGACCCTAAACCCTGAACTAGACCCTAGACCCTAAACACCAAAACCCCTGAACCCTAAACCCTAAACCCTAACCCCAAACCCCCTAAAACCCTAAACCCCAAACCCTAACCCTAAACACTGAACCCTAAACTCTAAAACCCTAAACCCTTAAACCCTTTCCCCCCCCCTTTTCCAAATTCGTCCATTTCCAGCGCTTCACAGGTGCTCAGGCCAGATCAGAGGCTCGACGATTGCGGTCTTTACGACGGCTCCCAGGTGGCTCGGGGCGATGGCCAAATAGTAGGGCCCAACCCCCCCCCCCCCCCNCCCCCCTCCTGCCCGCTCGAATAGTCTGGTGTCAGTGACCCTTCGGACCGGAGTCAGGGTCTGGGTGGCTTTGATTAAGTTAGAAGGGGTTTTAGGGAGAGTTTCAGGCTTTAGGGCCAGGGTTTTAGGGTTTAGAGGGGGGCGGGTTTTAGGGCTTGGACTGGGGTTTAGGGTCGTGGGTGCCTTAAGATTGACCATCAGCAGACAGGAGCAAAACCACCAACAAATCCACCAGCCCCATTAATTAGGCCGCCTTTTTTTGGTCCCGGCTCGAATAAGCAAAACAACGCATTAATTGGGCACGCGATACTAAGAGGGCCCTCACCTTAAGGGGACCCTGATAGATCCCTGTAAGGAACCCTTATAGATCCCTATTGTGGTAACTTAGAGCTAGAATAGGGTTCCGTTAAGGGTTCCTTTTAAAGGTTCTGTAATCAGCGGGTACTGGCTTCTTTTGAAGGGTTTTGAATAGTTAGAATAGCTTTTTGAATGGGCTATATACCATATATACTAAGAGCAATGAGAACTTCAGTATCTGTTCAAGCTTGTACGTTAGGGATGTGCATATGGGTGGTTGTCAAAATTATGGTCCCTTTTTGGGTCCCTAATATAATACGGCACCTATTGTTTAGGGTACCCAGAAAGGGACCCTACTTTTGACAACTACCCATATATCTTGTCTAATGATGGGGCCTTGATGGTTGAAATGTGGGTTGTGATGCCTGATCTGGCGCAATTTATACAAGCGCTACCCTCAACCCTGACCCATGAACCCGCAACCCCGGGGCTGATAGTTTTAACTCGTGAGATTCGGGTTTGAGGGTTCTGGGGGCTTCAAGTGTCGAGTTTCGAGCTTTCGATTTCGGCTTGAGGGCTGTGTAGGTTGCCCAGTCGTAGCCTTATGCCCTTTCTCCTTTAAGGTTCTCTTATTATGTATGTAAACTGAACAACAGGAAAAAGCGGACCCTTCCTTTTACTGCTGGTATTGTTCCTCTCCTTGCTGCTACTAGTATTCTTCTTCCTACTTTCATCATTACTATTGTTGTTGTGACTACTATTGTTTTTCGTAAGAATAGAAACATGTTTGATAGTATTTTTCAGGTGCCACTTTGTAAACGCAGGATTCAAGTCTAAACCCCAAACTCTAAACCCTAAACTCGGCTTCTACACCGGGACCCTGGATCTTCGGCTCCGAAAGTTTCGGAGCTTCAACTCGAAAAAGGACTTAGGAGGGGTTTTGGGAATCGGGGTTCAGGGATTTGAGGTTATAGGGTTATATAGTAGAAGCCAGAAAGTTGGAACATCAGTAGCCTCATGCCCTTAAGGTAGAGTATAGGGAATCCCAGCATGAATCATCCTAAATCAATGTTCCAACTTTCTGGGGTTCACTGTATAGGGTTATAGGGGTTTAGGGGATTTTGGGGTCTTGGGGATCTGGGTTCAGGGTGGGGTTTAGGGTTGAGGGTTCTAGGGTTGCGGGTTTACAAGCTAGGGCTTAGGGGTTTAGGGTTTAAGGTTATAGGGTTATAGGCTCTTGGGTTAAGGGCTTAGGGTTAGGGTTTAAGGTTATAGGGTTATAGGGTTAAGGGTTTAGGGTTTAGGGTTTAAGGTTATAGGGTTATAGGCTTTAGGGTTAAGGGTTAACAATAAAACCTAAAGCCGCCTAAGATGCCATAACCCTGTAATCCACACAACCACCGTTTCAATCCTAAACCCAACTGAACCACCTCCAAACACAGGGACCCATTCTTCGAACATTCGGCAACGATAGGGGTGTGAGTGCCTAGCTGCAGTATTTGGGGTTTAGGGTCTAGGGTTTGGGGTTTAGGGTATACAATTTAACAACATCTCCCTTCTAGGCCCAGCTACGAATCATATAGAAGCCTCGGCAGTTCAGACTATCATTTCTCAGGGTTCCTCTTCGAATTTCGGCCTCGTCTGCTTCTTGTATCTGTGCGGCAGTTCGAAGAATGCTACTCACAAAGTCTGCAACTCTTCTATACCCTGAACCCTAAACTCCAAACCCTAAACCTTGGCAACTCTTCTATGCAACCCCAGTAAAACCCTTGTACCTAACCCAAAATCTGCTGGAAGCTGAGGTAATTGCCGTCCGACATCCGGAGCACTGCTGGCATCAAATTCGGAGATCTCCCAATTTCGGAAACTTTCGTTGGGGTGTTCCAAAAAAATGCGGAGTTTCATGGAGTCTTACAGAGCCTTTATAGGCTCTTACCGAATGTTTAAACACGCGGGTTTCCTGCAGTTCGGCGTCTTTCTTTCTTATAAGTCTTTCTTTCAGCGCAACGGTCCCGAAGCTCTCAACTAATTAGGGTTTAGGGTTTAGGGTTTAACCCTAAACCCTAAACCGACTCAATTCAATGCCTCGAACCTATTTTGGTTTCCTAGTTTGCAGTTTTCAGGGCTGTGGACGCGCAAGGCTTGTTTGAGAGTTCAGGGTTTGGGGGTCCCGGTCCGGGGCTTTGCTGGGGTTTCGTTGGGTTCAACTCCTGATATTGTTAGGGTTTAGGGTTTAGGGTCTAGGGTTTAGGGTTATTGTTGTTTTTTGTTGCTTACAGGGCTCTGAAAAGCACGGGCGCCTGGTATAGGGATTTTGCAATGCGTACACTGATCCTTTGTGGTTTTGCTGCCCGGAGGACCCGTGCAAACTGGGTGAGTGCCATTTGGTCGCTGTGGAGGGTTGAATAATGTCTGTGCAACAGAAGGGAGAGAGAGGGAGAGAGAGAGAGAGAGACGTGCATGTATGTATGTATGCATGACGGAAGGAGAGAGGGAGAGATAAATAGTTAGATAGACAGATACGTAGCTAGGTAGATAGATAAGTAGATAGCTAGATAGGTAGATGGGTAGGGCAGTAGATGGACAGATAGACAGACAGACAAAATAAAGATACGAGCTGCCATTTATTAGACATAGGCATAGACATACATAGGTGCACATATGTGTGTGTATATATACATATATACACGCATGCAGGCAGACTGGTGAACATAGTTTATTGTCCACGGCCTCGCCATCGTCGGGCAAGTTTTGTTGGCAAAACACGCTAGGGTAGATACTGCAGCTGAATCATTATTGCGTCGTCCTCGTGTTCGAGATTTACACCACACCAAAGGATCTGAGGTCCAAATAAGACGCTGCGTTCCAAATCAACCCATCGCAACTAAACCGTGGGGAACAGAGTCACAATGGATGATTACCCTCTAGGTGGCATAGAGAATGCCTATTCAACATCATTCCGTGTGTGGCCTTGCACTATAATTCTGAGTCGTCGGTTAACTCTTCTCGGAGGTTAAAAGCCTTAAACCTTAAATCGTAAAACCATGTTTAAAACCTAGACCCTAAAACCCTAAAAACCTAGACTCCAACATAACCCCCGACAACCACACCCTAAACCGTAGCTACACCTTGAGAAAGAAGATCGCCTGAACCTCAAACCCAAAACCCCGAAGTCTAAGCCCTAAACCCGAAACCCAAACCCCGAACTCTAAGCCCTAAACCCTAAACCCCGAGCTCTAAGCCCTCGCCAGGCTCTTCGTGGCCGGCGCCTACGATGACGGGATGGTCGCCGTTTGGAGTCAGAGTCTCGAGAGGGGAGAGGCATGGGGTTAAGGGTTCCTTAATGGTTTGGGGGGTTAAGGGTTTAAGGGGTTTAGGGTTAGGGGTTTTGGGTTTTTGGGGGTTGGGGTTTAGGGCTTTAGGGTTCCGTTAAGGGTTACTGGGCTTTTCTTGGGGTGTTTAGGGCTTTAGGGTTTGAGGGTTTAGGGTTTGGGTTTTTTTGGTTTTGGGTTTTGCGAGGTTTAGGGTTTGGGGTTCCTTTAGGGGTTCCTATAGGGATTACCATAAGGGATCTATGAGGGAGGCATGAACAAGGCTTAGGGGTTTTTTAGGGGTCCTAGGGGGTTTAGGGTTTTAGAGGCTTAGGGTTTAGGGGTTTAGGGTTTAGGGTGTAGGGAGCAAACGCCTAAGTTAGGAACATATAAAGTCGTATGACAAGTTTTGTGGCCCATGACACGTTGTCCAGTACGCCGGTGTTGGCCCGCAGAAGGAAGCCAGTGCTAGGGCTTTTATGGTTCAGTGATTTAGGGTTCCAGGGCTGTGCATCTTTCAACACAAGTTTCCAATGGTTTGATTTTTCAGGGCGTTGTTGTTCCAATGGTTTGGGGAAGGTGGCTTAAGGTTTAAGCTTTTTTAGGGGCCTGATGCTGCGAGGGTGATAGATTTGTTCTGAAGAGTTGGTGAAGTACGTACATCCGCCCCATGCATATGACATGTTTAAATGAACCTCTGACGTGAACCGGCTGCTGCTGCAGATGCATGAAGCTCTAGACTGTCCGCCAATGGGATTGCGCCAGGTTTGGCTATTATTTGCTTTGCGCTTGCGGCTTTTTAGCTTTGGGTTTTGCTTCACCAAAACTGATCTAATACCCTAAACTCCAAACCCTAAACCGTCATCAGAAGAAGAGGATGCTCGGGTATAGCATGGTACTGCCATGGCAAGCAAGTACGCTGCAGGGATGGAGGAAATCGAGGCTTTTTTGGCTGCGGGCAGCGCTCGACGACCCTTACTGTCCTGCTGGACAAGTACCGAAGCGATTTGTGTTCGGTCAAGCGAGCTTGGCATGATCTTTTTCACGAGCACTGCCTGCAGTTCCCCCAGCTTTCTGGTGTCAACCACGACGTGGCAGCCTGCTGCCTCAAACGCCTCAGTCCGAACCTCGTGGGCCAAGGAGTGGGTGCGCCTCTCTCCAACCCGAATGCGGCGCTATAGGGGCCTTAATAGTTAGAATAGGGTTTTGGGGCCCATTATACCATATGTAATTATAACAAGGAGCCCCTCAAAATAGTATTGGTAATTATTTAGGCCCTATAGTATAGCATGGTATGGTTGTGGAGGGACTAGTAAGGGGGTCCTATGGCGAGTTGCTGAGGCCTCGAGTCCCACCGGAGTGGGTTTTTCATATGACCCAGAAGAACATGCAGTAAGGCACACGAGCAGCACTACTTCGTCGGTCGATAGCAACGTTTTAGAGTTATGTTCCCAATGTTTCGATTCCAGAACGGCCTGATCTTTCTGCATGTCTGAAACCTGTGATGGGCCTGTACGATCCAAACCTCAAGGAAACAAGCCACTACATCCACCCAAGCACCTGACATCCCAGGTGTAGAGTCTGGCATGTGCGAGAGGAGTGGTGCAAGAGGGTTGTTGGATGGTGCTTTGCGGTGCGCTTTCTGCGTGATCTTCTTCTGGTTGGTTTGGGAAGGCTAGTGTGGAGGCTCCAACCTCAAGCCGTAATTAGCATACTCCCCCTGATACATGAATCCTTCTCCTTTCTAGGACAGCAGCACTAGGGTGGAGGCATTCATCAGGATAGTATTGGCTGACCAACACCTTATGACTGCCCCAACGCCTCTCGAAATGTCAGCACCTTACTTTAGTGTTCAGGGGTTTAGGGTACCCCAAGCCCAACCCCACTTCCTACCCCCCTTGATTGTCTGCATTTTCTCTTTTTGGGGACGGCCCGGGAAGACCTTACAAGGTTTACAGAAGATCTGGGTAATGTTGACACGGGCATCTGGCTTTTCCCAGTTGTGGCAAGTTCATGATGTCGAGCTTCGGGTCCCGCTGTCTTAGGGTGCGCCAACAACTCGTATTCATGGTGCATCGTTGAGATGTTTGGTTTCGATTGCTAGATCCCGGGTCAGATTCGACATGCTTCGTGCGTGTATGGGCATGCATGCACGTCTCTGTCTGTCTGTCTGTCTGCCTGCCTGCCTGCCTGCCTGCCTGCCTGACTGCCGGACTGCCGGCCTGACTGTTTGTTTTTTCTGTCTGTCTATCTGCCTGCCTGTTCTGATCGGTGTGTTTACTAGAGTCCGCGCCTCTGTGTCGTTGTCACGAGATCCTGATTATTAAGATGTGCGGGTTGGAGATGAAATACAAGCATGACAATTACATGACGTCTTGTTGTTCGGTACATTCATATAGTCTTGAGTACTTGCGGGTGCTGTCGTGTTCGAATCTGCAGCTGGCTCCATGCGGAATGTGCCCGAAGCCCACTCCCAAGTTCCGTGTCAAGCCCGAGAAAGGATTTCTCGTTGTTGTCCTGTAAGTATGCTCTGCCATGCATCGTGCAGGACGTTTGAGTGCCGCTACGGGGCCGTGAAGTCTGTGGCTCTAGCACAGCCGGGTGCTTTGTGTGGCTGCGTCTGAGGGTTGTCTTTTACAGGCTTTAATCGTTTCTATATGGGCTTCTACAGGGTCTCTACAAGGGTTTCACGGGGTTCCTCCTGCATCCCCAGCTCCTAGTGCTGCGTGGTTTCGTTTTGTTTTTCACGTTCAGGGCTTGGGGCTACTTGGTTGCAGGGCAGTGCAAATCTCTTAGATGTAGGCATCGTACGTAAGATCATAACACTCTTACATGGCTACTGCAGACTATGTGTTATGATGCATATTAGTTAGAAGCAGCCCCACAGTAAGGTACCCTTCTTGGAACGGTGGTTTAGCAAATCCCATTCTGAGCTTCCACAACGACCCCTCAAACGCCCCCAGCAGACCTCTTAGGTTGTACTAAGCCGTTGCAATCCACATTCAATGCTTTTCAACCAACAAAAATCTTGTTACCTGCAAAAACACCTGCAAAACCCTACTGTCCCTATACACATGTTATAGAACGCCCATAAGAAACCTTGTCAAGTCCTTATGCAGGCCCACACCCTTTGTAAACACCTACAACAGCCCTTGTCTGACCACTTTTCCCCTATGGACCCCTTATAAGATCCCTTCAAGGAGCCCTTTTCGATCCCTTTAAATTAGATCTTAAATGCTAACCTGGTTGTGTAGCATTGGAGCTGAGTTCGGGCTCGTTTTCGTCGCCCTTTTCTGGGTTCACGGTTCGTTAACACCAGAAATGATCTATGGGGAATAATGGGGTGTCTTCATTATGGTAACTGAACTTAAATTCCGCAACAAGAGCCCGCGTTTGGCAAGGTCTGGGCTGGTTCTGGTGCTTGGCATGGTGGCCGGGTGCTCACTTGCCTAATACAGGGCCCTTATATCGCTACAGAAAAGTCTTACATGTTTTCGTTTTCGCGTATGTAGTATGTGCACAGATTGGTACTTACATGGTTCCGTACATGCCTACACAACGTAGAAACACACCTACGGAGATACCCCATACACACGTGTGTGTATGTATATACATATATGTGTGTGTGATCAAACTGAAGCGTGGAATAGAAAGCGAGCAGGCAAACAAAAGCCTAGGCCGCTATCTAAAATCCCGCATGTGTTTGTTTATGTATGTATGTAAGTAAGTATGTATGTCTGTATGTATGCCAGTACAAAACGATGAATACGTGTGTATATATATGGTACCCCCCCCCCGGTACCTACCTCTTGCCGGTTTTAGCTGTTCTCTATTCCGAAACTAGTACGTGGTGGTTGCTCCTGGGGGTGGCTACTAAGCAAACTTGTACGTAGTGGTTGCTCCTCGTCCTGGAGTCGGGGGGTGGCTAGTAAGCCTAGGCTACACAAAGACTGCTATGAGTTCAGAATAGGCAACAACTGTACTGCAAGTAAA
>BGNK01000148.1:209857-247287 GCA_003297005.1 Symbiodinium sp. clade A Y106
GGTGGCAACGGCTTACTGGCACAAACATGGTGCAGTATTCTTTGCAACCGAGATGACGAAAACTTGTACCCAAAAGCATATACAACCGGGAAAAGGAAGGTGTGCGACTCTTTTTGGCCCCCGCAAACACACAAAATGGTAGGTACGGAGGGGGCGGGGGGTTGCATATATATATATATGTATGTATGTATGTATGTATGTATAGTATGTATGTGTATGAGTGCATGTGTGTGTATTTCTGTACATGTATACATGTACACATGTATACCTGTATATATGTATATGTGTATATGTGGTATATATGTACATCTTATGTATGTATGTACGTATGTATGTATGTATGTACGTATGTATGTATGTGTGTATGTATGTATGTATGTACGTATGTATGTATGTATGTATGTATGTGTTTATGTGTGTTTGTGTGTTTATGTACATGTATATGTATGCATGTATGTCTGCACGAGTATAATGTACATACATCTCTATATATATATATATGTAGTGAAATAAACACATGGGTACGCACATGTTGAAAAACCAGCAGACCTGATTTCAGCACGGCTCGGTTTGTGATAGCATAAGTCATACAGAGGTCGTATAAACTCGCGGAACACCCCTGCTAAGCCCTGCTAAAACCCTTCGTAGAGCCCTCGTGAAGCCCCTCTCAAACCTAAGCCCGCAAACCCTTCCTGGTGCCCTTGTGAAGTGTTTCTCAAACCTAAACCCCAAACCCTGAAACTCTTCGTAGAGCCGTTGTGGAGCCCTTGGAAAAGCAGGATGGTACTGTGCAGCTGTGGAACGTCGTGACGGGCCAGCTTATGAGGCCTCGAGGGTTTATAAGGGTTTAGGGTCTGTAATGGTTTTTAGGGGTTTAGGGTAGAATAGGGTTTGTATTGGTTTATAACGGTTTAGGATAGAATGGGGTTCGTAAGGGTTTATAAGGGTTTAGCGCAGAATAGGGTTTGTAAGGGCTTCAGGTTAAAATTGGAGTAGTGGGGTATAGTATATATATATAAATAATATACTACGATTACAGTAACAATTCTCCCTAAAGCCCACATGGGGAATCTACAAACATTACGACAGTAGTGTCGAAACTTCAGGGTTGTAAATGACAGGACTTTAGCGGTTTAAAAACCTTTATACTTGAGGGGTTTAGGGCAGGTTGCGCTGAACCTTCAATATGCAGTTTTTCCGAGCATAACCCTACAAGTGACCTGCTTACTAAGTGCAGTGAGGGTCTGAGTGCACTCATAGCATTGGTCAGGGTTGAGGTTTGGGTTCGGCGTCCAGGGTTGAGGCTTTGTTGCTGGGCTTAGGGTTTAGGTTTTAGTTGAAGGCTTGCGGTTAGGGGTTACAGCGATTGAAGTACATGCAGCGCCGAAACCCTAATTAAGCCTTGAACCATTGTTGCGCAAGTCATAAACCTCAACCCGAAACCCTGAAGCCGAAACCGCTGAATCATAGACCCCCAAGCCCCAAACTTAAACCCTGAACCCTCAACCCCTAAACCCTGAACCCCCAAGAGCCCCTGAGGCACCAAGCCTTGAACCTAAAGCCCTTGGGAGCCCCACCAAAGTGTTTTAGGGTTTTGGGGCTTTCGGGTGTTTTAGGGTTTGGGGTCTGGGGCCCAGGGGCCCTGAGCCCTAAAAGCCCTCCTAAACCCGAAAACCCAAAACTTAAGACCCTAAACCCAGGCAGTCTCTGATTCCGTTCTCGGCACCTAAAACTACTGATGCCTTGCTCGCCTCCTGGAAAGTTTATGACAAGCTACAAGTCGGGTCCGGCCTATGGCAGCAGATTAACATGCTTACAACCTTACTTGAAGCAGCCCATCAACCTTCCGCCAGAACCACCCTAAAAGAGCCCTTACTTAACCTTTATAGACTCATAGAACCATACACCTTAGGAAAACCCAGATCCAGCACCCTGGGCCGAAGCCGCAAACCCTAGTCCTGAACCCACAGAACCTTGTTTTGTAGTCCGTAGACAGGCAGTACAGCGGCCACATGGGCGCGATCTTCTCGGTGGTGCTGCCGCCACGGCTTCACAGTAGAAGAGCCCCACCCAAGACGGCTTCGGTGTAAAGGGCTACTACTACCTTGGGTCCATGTACTCATGTAGTATATACTTTGGCCTTAATATAGTCATAGTCCTTATATAGTGTACTTTAGGGCCCAAGTATATACTTTTGAGGTACATGGACTGTTAGGTTTACGGTTGCTTCCAAGACGTAGCTGTTGCTTCTGAGGTATTCTTGCGCACTGCTGTCGGGTTCCAGAGCATTTGGGTAGTTCTCCGATTTGGTGGTTTAGGGTCAATATTGCATCACTGATGTGCTCTTTCATGGACCGGAAAGGAACGCGGTTTATAGTTCAGAGTGTTTAGAGAGGGGACATATTGTGCAAGTATCAACGGTTTCTTGCCTGGGCTCTACTACGGTTTGGATTCAGAGTGGTGTCGTATCATTTGTGCGTGGCATTTGCGAACCGGAAGCAGATGCCATCAGCAGTACGAACTGTGTGAACGCAACACTGATGCGTGCTAAGCTGCAAGAACCGACAGAGTGTCAGGGGTCTTTGAAGTGTGCTCCAATTGGTGTTTTGTTGCAGGCAGGCAATTCTTAGAAGTTCCGCTTGGAGGATAAAAGCCGAAACTATCTCCACACCTCTTTGCAATGCCTGCGCTCCCCCAAGTGTTTCAAACTTTGCAGCGCCGGCCAATGGAGATCAACGATGCAGCTACGAGACCTGCGCATTCCACGAAAGCGTAAATCCTGAACCACCAAGCCCCAAAGCCACGACCGTGAATGTTGAATCCCAAACTGGTTTCTCTCTAGAGCCTTAAAACACTCAGACGGGAAGCGCGCTCCAATTCGAGCCATTCGAGTCCTGTAAAAATTAACAGCCCTCAGACCTATTAACCAAAACTGAAACACAATCACGACAAACCGAACCTGAAGGCCTCGGCAAAAAAATCGAACCTAAGGCCCTAAACTTTAAACAAAGCCCTTATACAATACAAAAAGACAAGTTCTTAAAAGGCCTTAAACGAACTCTAAACCCCATACCCTAGACCCTTCAGAGCCCGCGCCAGGCGGCGTCACCGAACGGGAAGATGATCGCCACGGGCTGCTTCGACGGGACTGGCTACAGGGCTTCTGACAGGTTCTACGAGCCTGAAAGATGTAAGGGAGAAATTTCAGGGTACTATCAGGGTTACTAGAATGGTTCTATAGCTAGGTTTTCTAAAGGAGATATATAACAGCGTGACTAATCAAAAGTACCAGGCGTAATCTTAGCCCAAACCCTGCATCCCCTATATTGGAGTTGGGCTTATACAGGGCTTTATCTGTGGCCTGAAAACCTTCCAGGGAATATGTGGAAATCATATCATATAGGCTTACACGTGCATGTGTTGTGGGCTACAGGACTGAAGGTTCGTGGGATCCACTTTTAGCTTCTGGGTTGGGGGTGATTGCTCAAGGCTTAATGATCAGTGTGTCGGGTTTGGGCTCAGTGTTCAGCGTTCTTGTTGCATGATTATCTTTGCATTTCAGACCTCGTTCTTATCCCTGTAAGCTATCACGGAACCCGAAATCCTAAACCCCAAACCCCATGTCACCGCCCCCCCTCCTCCGCCTGTAAAGGGCAGTAGGTTTCTTGTTCGAGGTAACCTTGGGGCCTACATGCTTCAGTAGCTTGTATTCCTCAGCGCTCTCTATTGTGAGTATTTCTCTACTTTGGTTCCAGTGAAATATCTCCCAGAATCTCCATTCTAACTACCAAGGCTGCTAAATCCCGGCAGAATAAAACTGTCAGTCATGAGATCCAAGTTGAATTTTTGTCTGTATATAGTTATAGCGTTATCTGAACTGAAACCCTGTACCCCAGCACCCTTCCTTTCATGCGCAGGACTGCACGAATTATCGTGCTGGAGTCTGGCAAGATCGTGCGAGCACGATCCTTTGAAGCGGGTTTGACCGGTTCGGGCTTGGGGTCTAGTTTAAGTTTTAGGATTGACTGATGACTGTGCTGCGGAGACTACTTCGCGTCTTCGCGTATACATATGCAATGTATCGCTCTCTCTCATTCTCTCTTTCCCTCTTTCTCTCCTCTCTCTCTCTCTCTCCCTCTCTCTGTGTCTGCACTACGCATTTGTAGACGTAGCCTGATCCCCTGGCTTCCAGAGAAAGATATCTTGTTGTTGCACAAGGTTAATCTGCTATCATATACTTTGTCATAGTTCGTTCCGTATGGGTCAGTTCTGCATTTCCGTGATTCCAGCTCCAGCTACGTCTCACCGGTGAGACGTAGCTTGCACAACTGACTTTTGCCCTAAACCCTAAAACCCTAAACCCAAAACCCAAAAACCCTAAACCCTAAACCCTTCGAGGAAAACCATAGAGTTGAGGGCACAGGTCTTACAAAAACACCCCAACCTCCCGCGAGCCTGCATCATCTCAGGCCCCTTACTGTCCAGAATGTCTTTAACCTTTGTAACGTAGTATAGTACATTAGTACATTATAGTTTTTGTTACTACTACTTTTTTGTACATTAGTTGGCATTATGATATATATATATATATATATATACATTTCTGCAACTACATTTATTTAACTAATGCAAGCCTGAAGTTGGCAAGGTCTGTTCTGGCCACCGGGGCAGCATCATGTCCCTTGCGTTCAGCGCCGATTCGCGAACCTGGCCGGTTTCGTCGATCGATTTAGGGTTTGGGGTTTAGGGTTTGGGGGTTTAGGGTTTGGGGGTTTAGGGGCTTAGGGTTTAGGGTATAGGGTATAGGGTATAGAGGGTTTAGTGTGATAAAGACTTGGAGTATCTCCAAACCCTTCCCCACACTCTGACCCTAAAGCCCACAACCCTGTAACCCAGGGCTTGACCATAAGCCCTGAACCCTGTACTACGGGGCCTGAATACACAGATTTAATTATACTAATACTGTTATTATTGTTACTATTCATTATGGTTCCTGACTCGAAATGTTTTTTAAAATACCCCCAAGCCCCGTTGAAAGCCATAAAATCCTAAACCCAAGTCCTGACGTCATTATCCTGCGAAGTTTCTGCCAGCTTTCCCAAAGGGTCCAAGTAATGGCATCGTATACACCTTTGGGGGGCCCAAATATCTACTAAGTATCTTACTATAACCCTAAACCCCAAACCCTAAACTCCTTATAGTACCCTTCTACACCCCTTATAGTAATCCTCATCGGAACCCTTAAAGGAACCCTGAACCCTACTCTAACCCTAAACCCTAGACACTTTTGGGTTTTCCGGCCTTTGCCAGGAGAACTGTGGCGACCGGATCGGAGGACGCCTTTCTATTAGGGACCCAAAAAAGCACATAAGCATAAGCATTTTAAAGGTTTAGGGTTTAGGGTTTAGATTATAAGGGGGTTTATATGAGATATCCCTATCCTAATTTTTGCTTCTGTGCCCTTTTGGGGCCCTATTCTAGCGTGCTCAGGGTTTACGCCTTCTTCACGGTAAAGTAGGGGCTTGAAGACAGACATAAAGTAGGGGGCCCTAATAATAAGAATAGGGTTCCTTTAAAGGGGTTTGTAAGGGTTACTATAAGGGATCTATGGTAGGGTACTGCAGCATAGGGGCCTGAATAATTAGAATAGGGTTTGGGGGTATGTTTGACTATAGTTATAATAAGGACCCCCCCAAAAAAAACACATTCTAAGTATTATAGGGCCCCTACATTATGGAAATTGGAGGTTAGGATAATAGCAGCAAGGCCCCCACATCCTGAACCCGGACTTGGAGGATCAGGGAGTCTTGGGGTTTAGGATGTAGGTTTGAGGGTTTCAGTTGAGGGTTGAAGTTTAGGCTTTAGGGTTGAGAAGACCAGGGGACTTACTTGTAGTAACTGGGCTTTGGAGTACCATACTTTAATACTTTTTTCTTAAAGGAACCATTATGAACTAAAAGTTTATACTGTTTTCTCCCTGGTTACTTAAAAGCCCAGGTAAGTGAGGTTATAAGACCCTAGTTGCGGCTACAAGTAGTTGTAACAAGAGTTACCTTCTTAATAATCCTGGTTGCCAAGTCCCACGATCGTCTAAGTGGGGACCCCGTCTTACTGAAAACCGAAACGGCTGATGTAGACCCCTGATGAACACGTCCCCTACACCCTAAAGCTTGAACCCTAAAGCCTGAAACCTGAAACCTAAAAGTCCTAAAACCTAAATCCTCCATTCCCGGAACCTTTCGACCTGACGCCCTGAGTCCAAAGACAGTAAACCCTAAAAGGCCTCAAGTTTCCACGGAAGAGGGTGTATGAAACAGGTGTCTGCAGATGCAGAGGACTGAAACCCTAAACCCTGACACCCGCGAACTCTAACCCTCCGAAGAGCCAACTGTGACAAAAGACCACGCCACCTCATCAATTCAACGTCCATTCCACATCCTCTGACTGTCAAACTGTCGTTTGGGGTGGGTTTGGGGTGGTTTGGGTGGGTTTGGCTTGAAATGGGGTTGGCCTGGGTTTGGGTGGTTTGACCACTTTTAGAAGGGATTGGGGTGGGTTTGGGCTGGGTTTGGGTGGGTTTGCCATGTTAATTAAGCAAAAAAACGCGTTTTCGGTCTTTGCCACATGAGCTTGGACTTGGGCTCTGTGTGCAAAGCTGGTTGTCAAAGACAGCAGCAGCAAACACTGAAGACTGTTGTCAGAAGTGGAAAATGTGGAAAGATGTGGCAAGCTAGGTTGCGTGGAGGGAACTCCCATGTGTTCCGAACTACGTGGTTTGTAACTCTGACATGGGTCCGCAACAGTATCTGTCAACACTCTAGGTCTTTTCCAACATGGTCAAACCCACCCAAACACCTGGACCCTTCTAAACATGGTCAACCTTTTCCGAACTTCTAAACATGGTCAAACTCGCCAAACCAGCAACCCACCCAAACTTCTAAATAAAATCAAAAGCGAAAATGTTTCTTATCATTAGAGCGCGCCCGAAGGGTTCAATGGAGTTCTGGAGGATTTCAACTTTAACAGTGCTACAACCTCCGGGACCGGCGGCTGACTATCACCTGAAAAACCTGGAAAGCGCGCGGAGAGCACGATCAGCAATGGCGAAGGCGAAGAAAAGCAGCCATGTGTCCAAGCGACTGCGAAGTGCGGAGTAGACGGAGCGGATGACATGGACCTGCAAGCAGCACAGAAAGCACGCGAAGAAGAAACTGCAAGTTGCATAGAAAACAGCGGAGCAACAGGAGGTTACAAACTGTCCTGCGATCGGTTCCGGGTTCAGGGTTTAGGGGTTTAAGGTTTATAGGGTTAATGGTTTTTGAAGATTAGGGTTGAGGGATTGCAGTGCAACCTTATCCAATCAGGAGTATACGAGTATACGCGACTGCAAAACTAGCGGCACTAGCCCTTAACTCATGAAAGTGCAGGGACCCTCAACCCCCTGTTCGAAACCTTCACGTCCCTGCAGTACCTAGAACTTGCCTGTTCACTGCATTGAGTTGCTGGCCGCTAAAACTGAGATCCCGGCAATGTAAACCCGAAGCTGCAAATGCTGAACCCTAAACCCTCAGCACTAAAACTTGAATCTAAGCCCTAAATCGCAACCCTACATGTCTAAGTTCCCCAGAAATTAGTAGCCTGTTGCCCTTTTTGTTTCAGGGTTCCCTCATTAAAGCTGAATACCAGGTACCCTCATTTGGAAACCGGATTAAGGCCAAATAGTGCTGGGATTCCCTTTACATTACTCTTAAGCATTGAGGCTATTGGGTTTCCAACTTTCGGGCTTCTAAAGTCTACTGTCGATTCTATTTTACAGAACCCTGTTATAGATCCCTTATAGAGCCCTGTAAAGGAACCCTTTAAAGGAACCCTAAGGCCCCTCTTTTATGTGGCACAGGACTCCATGGTGAAGCTCTGGAAGGTGCTGTTGCTTGTGGGCTTGGGTGCTGAAGGGGGACGGTTTAGGGTTTCGGGTTCCTTTAAGGGTTTCCTATAAGGGCAATTTTAAGGGGTCTATAAGGGTACTATAAGGGGTTTAGGATTTACGTTTTAGGGTTTTAAGAGTTGGGTTTTAATGTTAAGTTTAGGGCTTGATTGTTCAGGGGCTTTTAAGATTTAGGGCTTGAAGGTTTATTTTTGTTTAAGGACCCTTGTACAAGATACCCATCAACCTTGCAGAACCTAGGTCAAAGCTAGGAGGAGGTACAATCATTTGCCTTTTGGGTTTTCCTTCGCGTCAGAGGGGGCTGATAGCCGATCGAGTCTAATTAGGGCTGTAGCCCTTTAGGGTTTAAGGTTTAGGGCTTGTGCGGCTTCTATAAAGGTTATGATTCTATGTTGGGTTTAGGTTTAGTCCCTAATAATTAGAATAGGGTTTTGGGGCCCATCATACTATAATTATATTAACCCTAAAACCCTATTCTAATTTTTTTGGGGCCCCTACAGTAGGGCTTGTACGGCTTCTATAACGGTTCTAATTCTACTTTGGGTTTAGGTTTAAGGGTTGTCTTGGAGTTGCCATTCTTGGGCTTGGAACCCTAAACCCTAAACCCCCAGACCCGAAAGGCCCGAAGCACAAAGCTCGAAATTTCTCGTACTATAGGGGCCTAAACTATGACCTATACTATCCTGGAGGGTTCCTTATTATAAGTATAGTATAAGTACAATGGGCCCCAAAACCCTATTCTAATTATTAAGCCCCCTACATTACTCTAAAAGTTCAAGTTCTCTAAAACACTAAACCCTAAGCCCTAAACCCCTGAACCCCTAAACCCTTAACCCCTAAACCCTTAAACCCCTAAACCCTAAACCCCTAAACCCTAAACCCCTAAACCCCTAAACCCAAAACCCTAAACTCTAAACTCTTAAAGTTCAAGTTCTCTAAAACGCGAAACCCGAAGTCGGGATCGCTCGCAGGTGCAGGAGCGATCCGGCGAGTTGACGCTCTCGGCCACCGTCCCAGCAAATGCGCAGCTTTAAGGTTCATATGGGAGTTTCCGCAAATTAGGGGTACCTTAAAAGGGATCCTTTAAGGGTTCCTAAAAGGTATCTATAAGGGTTCTATTCAGGGTTTAGGGTTTGGGAGTTTCCGAAAGTTAGTGGTACCTTGTTTTCGGGCCCTTATAATAAGGATCCTACTATTTAGGGTCCCCTATTTTCGGAACTCCCATATTAGGGCACCTGTAAGGGTTTCTATCAGGATTACCTTCAGGGCACTACGGGCAGGTTTAGGACTGTGGGGTTTTCAGGTTTTGGGCTTTATACGGTGTTAGGGTCCGGGGCTGTGGGCTTAGGCCTAGTCAGGGTCCATGTACGTAATGATCATATACTCCTTCAGCTATCTGCTACAATACTACCCCAAAAAAGCCTAATTGATTGGGTCCTGGGGACGTTTACGGTGAGGGTTGAAGATTTACTGTGTGGGGTTCCTTGGGGTTCAGGACTCAAGGTTCAGAGTGTAGGATTGCCGATTTCGGGTTGAAGGTTTGGAAATCGTTTCGTAATGTAGTGCAGATTACCAGTCCTATTCCTTACAGTTCCTCAATTATGATAATTCAATAAAATTAACATGGACCTATAACTGCATAACCCCATAGAATCCGAAACGGAGCTAATATACAGACCCAATTCGTGTTGCTATATGGCGCCTACCGATCAACCCCTTATAGAAGCCGTGTAGAATCCCTCAAAGGAACCCATATGGGAACCCTATCTGTACTGGCCCTCATATACGTACCAGTAGAGTAGGTCGCCTTTAACCTTTGTGGGGCACTCGAACCCCTACATCCCTAAACGCTGCCCTAAACCCTAAACCCCAAACCCTAAATCCTAAACCCTAACCTCCCTAAACCCTAAACCCCCAAGCCCTAAACCCTAAGCTTTCGTTAGCCTAGGACAAGTACAGTAGAAGCCAGAAAGTTGGAACATGGGTTTAGGAGGATTAGTGCTAGGATCCCTTATACTTTACCTTAAGGGCATGAGGAGAATGATGTTCCAACTTTCTGGCTTCTACTATAGTNTACAGTAGAAGCCAGAAAGTTGGAACATGGGTTTAGGAGGATTAGTGCTAGGATCCCTTATACTTTACCTTAAGGGCATGAGGAGAATGATGTTCCAACTTTCTGGCTTCTACTATAGTTCAGCCCAGAATCCCGAAACCCCTAAGGGTGCCATTCCCCTATGGTAACTTCAATTAAATCCCTTAGCCCTTATTAGCCCTTATAGAAGCCTTAAAGATCCCTTCGTTAGCCTAGGACAAGTAAGTATTATGATCGCAGGGACTTAGAGGGGAAGCTTCCGGGTTTCGCCGAGAATCCTTGGGGTCTTCACCCATTGACAGGGTTTTAGGGTTTAGGGTTTAGAGCTTAGGGCTTAGGGGTTTAGGGTTTAGGGTTTAGGGCTTAGGGTTTAGGGTTTAGGTTTTAGGGCTTAGGGCTTAGGGCTTAGGGTTTAGGGTTTAAGGTTTAGGGCTTAGGGCTTAGTAATTCCTGCTACTATAGAAACCCTACCTTCTACGTTTTAGGGACTTAGGATCCTTTGGGCCCTTTGGGTAGTACAATTGACCCCAAGACCCTCTTCATATTATTAAGCTAGGTAGGGCTTTGGGACATTGTATATTTCCCCTTTTTGGGCTGAAGAGGATCTTATTTACTAATAATTTCAGAAGCTTTAAAAGCCCCACGTAGTTGAGGATTTGAGGGTTTAGGGTTTAGGGTCTTGATCGCGGGAAGTGCTTGGAAGGTCAGCATGACATTATAGGGGGGGTGGATAATATGGAGACAGAGATGTTAACGTGTTTCCATATCGTCCCCTTGTTGCCCTTGTCTACATGTACTGGTAGTACAAAGATATACCTCAATCTCCGACCACTCCGGGTTTTTGGATCAGGCCACTGGCCATTCCTATATACAGATGTTGCAGTGAGGCAACAGTAGCGTCTTGCCGGATGTTGAAGCAGGGAGTAACCGGTTACTTGTGGTTGGTAGTATCGTGATAGCCGCACAGAAAACTTATGCCAATCCGTAAACCCTATGAAACGCCACTTTCCGAAACCCCATACCGCGAACAACAGTATTGTTCTTCTTCTTCATCTGATTATTGTTAATGTTTTTATACTACTACTATCGTTAGCAGTAGTGTTTTCTGCCAGTTATTACCATTGTTATAATGACTATTACCGTTATGATCATAGTTATCATGTTGTGTACTAACAGAAATATAATAAAGATCTACACGGACAGTCATAATTACTATTACGATTATTGTAGTTATTATTGTTCTTAAGTATTCCTCTTAGTATTACTGTTTTTAGAAATGACAATCATTAAATTGTACATCACATCCGGGCAACAAGCCTGGCAAGCCGAGGGTCACACCAGCACGGTGACGGCCATTGCCTTCTCCACGCACAGTAAGGCCTTTCTGCGGTTTCAAGACGGATCTTGGGCTTTCGATTTTATGGCTTTGGGTTTAGACTTCAGGGTTCAGGGTTGGGTTAGGGTACAGAGTTTGGGTCTGCGGTTCTGCGGTTCTGGACGTTGATATCTCTTCTGGGTTTGGGGGTCTGGAATTTGTGACCTAATATCCGATCATTCATACATCCCCTTCGGGGTTCACATGCTTGTTGAGAGATTCTGTTGCTGGCAAGTGGCATATGTCTTGAAAGGTGCTGTCGTTGGGCACACGTGAGTTTGTCGGGTGTTTCGAGACTGTAGTGTCGTTCCCATCGTTGCTACTTTTGGTGGTTATGCCTGGCTAGTTACTCCTGATGCCATAAACTTAAACGGCTAGCAGCATAAGTATCTCTTCGTTGAAACCATGCTCGGCAGTGCTACAGGAATCGTCATGATCTGTGTTAGAGTGGTTTGAAATCAGAAATGCCATGGCCATCGTGTTTAGGTTGCTTGCTAATCTGATTTGGTGTTGCTGTCGTGGTCAATCTTGTTGATGGTGCATGTAATGTTCCCGTCCATCTTTCACAGGCTGGTTATCACATGTCATCACTAGCGACATGCTTGGACCATCTGGAAACCTGTGACCCTGAACCCTTGGTGGTCAGGTTGTCTAGTAAAGAGCGCTGAATAATTACCAACATTATTCATTTGGCTTCCTGATTACAACTATACGATGACAATAATAACCCTGTAAAAGCCCGTTCTGAGTATTGAGGCCCCCAAAGTACGGCGCCTGTGATCGTAGGAGTTCAAGCAGCCTAAACCCCAAACTCCCAAAAAGTCCTAACCCCTACATCCCTAGGCCCTAAGCCACATAAGCCCTGCATCTCCAACCCTAAACCCTAAATCCTAAACCCTAAAGTCTGAAGCCCTACATCTCCAGGCCCTGAACCCTAAAGAGCATAAAAGCTCTAAGCCCTAAAGGAGCACTAAGACCAGCCATCGTAGGAACTAAAGCAGAAACCCTAAAGTTGAGGGTTTCTGGGAGCCCTTAACCCTGCACCCCTGAGCCTCTAAACCCGAAGCCCCGAAACCCCTAAACCCTGGCCGGCTGAAGTCTGATATCGGGAGTGAGAAGTACGACTTAGTCGTTAAACGGCCGTACTCGCCTCCAGCTAATGTATTTCGTAGTTGCCCTTCGCCATTTGTGGATCCACAATTTGTTTGGAGTTTGTATTGCCAATGCCACAGACAGCGAAGGCGGTGATGTAATTTGCTGGAATCAATTAATTAGCTGCTTCGTTAAGGATCTCCTGCGTTCTTCTCGCAAGGGACGTCCGATGACATGTTGCAAAGACGCTAAACCCTAAACCCGAAACCCTAAACCCTGAAGCCCAACCCGAAAGTCTAAACCCTAAAACCTGAAGCCTCTAAGCCCTAAATAGCATGAAGAATGGCCCACCTAGCCCTGTTCCAGGCCGTGGCCACAGGCCCCCTCCTGAGCTCCAAGCTTCAGAGCTCTCGCTGTTCCATAAACTTTAGGTTTATGAACTTTAGGGTTTAGGGTTTTTAGGGTTTAGGATTCAGGGTTTAGGGTTTGGGGTTTAGGATGTGCTGCAGTGTTGAGGGTTTAGGGTTGAGGGTTTGGGACTTATAGAGCTTGCGGAAGACGACGCCTTCTTCACGCCGTTTTGATGCCCTACCATATACGCAATACGTTCAACAAGGTCAGTATTGCTGCGATTTGTCAATCTTTTTTTGCATAGCAACTGCTTTGAGGGCAGTAGAAGATGTGCCAGAGATGCGGGCTAGTGGTTAAGTTCTCTTTACGCTTCTGTAGCGGGTTTAGTTTGATGTGGTTCCTCGTATTATAATGGTTTGATGTGATTCCTCGATTCCTCGTATTATAATGGTTACTATTGTGATTATTACTATGTTTTTACCGCCCAGCCTAGGAGCCGGGACTTGGAGCCTAAACCAACGTTAAAGTCAGATCCCAAAAGTCCTCGTACCGCGAGCCAAGCAGCCCCAGCCCGGCATAAATATCCTCGGGGCTCACATATTTCTATATGCCAAAGAAGGATTTTGGGCAGCCTGATAAAGAAGCAAGATGCCCATCTCTTACAATATGTGAGTGCACGCCAATTATAGGGACGTAGCTCCAGAGGTGGTGTAAAGCGGGACAGCGTCGGCGTTGGACCGCCCCGTCGCCTTCGTGTGTGCGCTTCCTTAAGCCTTAATGCTTGCGCACGCCAACCAAGGACGAGCAGCCGCCCTTCCTTGTGACACTCAGACCCGCCGGCCATTTCTTGGGCTCCCTCGTTGTGGTATCGGCAGGGCAGGAAGGTGGTGGCCGCGCATTTCAGGGCCTGCTCCGATCATGGCCGAGGCTCTGCTGGATGCCACCTATGCTAACCCGGGCTGGATGAACGGGAAGACGAACTACCTGGTTTTCAGAAGCCGCCCTTCTGAGGGTCGTGCAAAGCCTGGTTTGGGTTTGCCAGCACTCCCTGAACGCGGAGTGCGGACGAAAGCCTATCAGGGTTGTGTACCACGCCGTGTGCCGGTCGGTCGATGTCTGGAAGGAGGCCGAGAAGGCATCTGTCTTCGCTGAAATCCCGAATATCCCTGGACGAGGCTGGCATGCTCTGGTAGACAGTAATTAATCCCCGAACCCTATAGTGCCGTCTCAAACAACACACGGCTTCGGGCTCAATACGAATGTAAGCGAAAAGCCCGAACTGGGTACCCAGCATCTTCTGAGAACACCCCACCGAAAAGCCCGAACTAGGGTACCCAGCATCTTCTATTGCGCCTGGACCCGAAATGAGAACACCCCACCTCAAGCCCTCGGCTGTAAGCCCCTACGGTACCCCGTGCCCGTAGGGATCAAAGTCATCTGGACATATTCGGGAGTTTCCGAAAATTCGGGGACCTTATTTTAGGGTCCTCAGAATAAGGATCCTATTATTTGGGGCTAAACCCTAAACCCGAAATCCTAAACCCTAAACCGTGATTATGGTCCCCTATTTTCGGAAACCCCCATATTCCGGGTTCCAAACCCCAGGGCCCGAACCCAACTGCAGCTTTGGCATTTGGCTGCTTTCAGGCCTATCCTTCCCGAGCTAATTAGGGTTTAGGGTTTAGGGCTTAATCTAAAACCCACCTCAAAGCCAATGCCGACCTTCGTTGCTCACGATAACTGCGATGCCTGCAAGCCACAAAGATATCTAGGGTTGGCAAGCCACAAAGATATCCGGGGTTGCCTAGGAGCAAAATGTGCTTCTGGAGTTTGTGGTCTTAGAATGCAGGGTTTCATGGTTTCAGGTCTGTGGGTTTTGCGGTGTAGGGCTTACGAGGGCTCGTTGATGCTGTGGGCCTAAACGTGCTAAACTCCGACACCAAAGTTGGCGGGTCTTTTGGCTCTAAGCGTTAAGCCCCAAACCGCCAAAGCCTAAACCCCATAATAGACGTCTTAATTGCGGAACCCTCATAGACCCCGATTGCAAGAATAGAGCCGAAACTGTATAAGAACCATTTCTCGACACTCTATACAACCCTACTCTAAACCCTAAACCCTAAACCCTAAACCCTAAGCCGAGAGCAATCCCCGAAAAAGCCCGTACGCCCCAGGTTGCGACAATGGGGAGGTTCATGCCTGGTCCGTGGTTTCTGGACGCCTGGCCTCGGCCTCATGAGGGTTCAGGGGTTAAAGGGGTTGGGTGGGGGGCTTAGGGTTGAGGGGTTTAAGGGGTTTGGGTTTTAGGGTTCAGGGGTTTAGGGGTTTGGGTTTAGGGGTTTGGGGCTTGGGGGTTTAGGGGTTTAGGGTTTGCACGTTTATCCGGCACTTTATGATCTTCAAGGCCCGGTAAGACCTCACATAAACTTTCAACTCCCTTAGCCAAATAGGTTTCCCATTGTCCTTAGCCAAATGTCGTGAGTCCAGCCGTCTGCCTTCGAAATCCTAAAGTGAAATTTTGGCGTGATGGTTTGGGATTTGGGATGGCTTTCGGGACTTGGGGTCTGTCTCTCGGGGTTTCCTCCAGACGAGAGTTCTTCGGGGCTTCAGACTAAACCCTAAACCCTAAATTCCCTACCTAAATCCTGAACTGCTAGGGTTTAGGGCTGACGTACGCGGTTTAAAGTGTATGATTCATGTATGATGCAGTCGGCAAGGGGTCTTTCGGACTCTGCAGATCGAGACACTATTGAATTCATGACTTTGGTTCTTATGATGCTCAGTGTTGTTCTTGTTGTCGTTTCTGCTATCAGGTTTAATTTTTATGGTTTTTACCGTGATTGTTATTGTTGTCGGCATATTTTTGTTCCTGTTATGCAGGTATTGTTATCGTTCTTGGCGTTGTTATCATAGGCAGTATAGTTCGGACTCCCAGCCCAAACGGACGCTACCGGTAGAAAAAAAGGCGTCATGTTGGATCGCGTGGGCTACCGGGCGGTGGGACGGAATTTCAGCACAAAGTTGCACTTCCGTTTCGCGGATCATGTCTGCCGTTTGGGCTGCTGTTGTTACGAATGACAACCTGGAAGCTGTTCAAGCCCAGCTGACTCGGGCTCTCGGTCGCGAAGCAGAGGTCGTCGTGCTTCACGGGTCAACGGTGGCCCTCAACCCTGCACACAGCTCGCCACACTCATTCCTCATTCGTTTGAGCAGGATATGTTTGGGCAATGCCGGAAAATGCGACATCAGGATTGGATGCGAGCGAGTTCCGGTCATTCCCAGCTCCCGCTCACCATAATACACATCAGCAGATACTACTGTCAACGGTACTAACAATTATCAGTAGTCAAGATAATAAAGACCGTAAAGATAGAACCCTAAACCCTAAACCCTAATAGTAATAATAGCAATAATAATTATTATTATAGTAATAGTAGACAGCTGGAGCCTCAAGCAAACCCCAGAGGGCCGAGACCTCAAATCCTAAAATCCACCGAAGAATCCTAAATCCCGAAGCTCGAATCCCGAGCTGTTGAGGGTTTTGTAGGCTTTGGTTTTAAATCTTCGGCTTAGCGACCCCGAGCTGTAAGAACCAAACACAGGCCCTAACCATGAAACCCCGCGCCAAAAATCCGGGAATCGCAATTAGGAAGAACCTGAAACGTTGAAGCCAGAGACCGCAATGTCACTTATTTTATAGAGTTGTAATTACCATAACCCCAATTAGGATCCCTTTTAGGGTACCTATAGCTCTACTTCTTAAGCCGTATATGCCTTCAAGTCGACAATGTGAAACTAACCCTGCAAGCCCCCAAAACTCTAACCACTCATCCCACGCCCGTAAACCCTAAACCCTATTCGCGATCTTATAATAGCAACCCCTATAGTGCCCTCAACGTACGCCTGAAACGGAGCCCTTATAGTAACCCTTGCCCAGAGTGTGCATATATATTGCTACCGTTATGACAAATCAGGTCCCCAAAGACCATCCCAACTATGATTTTGGGGGCTTAATTCCATAATGGTAGTAGATATGGACCCTGGGGTTAACGAAGCTATCCAACCGTTGGTTGCCTGCCAAGGTTTGGGAGCTGCCCAGAGCTCATGCGTTGGTCAAAACATTGGGGTCCGGATCTCAGCGATGTGTTTCTTTTTGTTGGGTTTAGGGTTTAGGGTTTCTGAGTAGCCCCTTTATAATAGGGTTTTGGGTTTGATTAGCGTTTGAGGGTACCAGCTTTATTCCTAGTGCTATGACTGCTACCTACAGTAGAATCCAGGAAGTTGGAACATCAGAACCCTCATGCCCTCAAGGTAAAGGATAGCGAATGCCAGCATTTCTGCTCAGTTGCTTTTCCTGTGAGGTTCTCTCGTGACGGCGTCAGCTTGGCTGTTGGCTGTGCCAATGGTGACTGCCTGTGGGAGCCTTAGAAAGCTCATTTCTCTTATAAAATACCGAACACGGTGCTGGGGTCCTTCTTGGGCGCCGTGTCGCGAACGTGTGTCCCACGTGAAACTCCGCTGTTGTATGCAACTTAACTTCGGCTTATATAGTAGGGATGTGCAGTACAGAACATGTTGTCTTCTCTCAGACCTACGTGAGTTCACGCGAATCATGTAACAACTGAAAGCTCACCGACCCCGGAGACCCTAAGCCCTCTTATGAATCTCTTGAGGAACCCTAAATAGTTCCCTTGACAGGAACCCCGGCCCCTAACCCTAAACCATATAAACCCTAACCCCCCAAACCCTAAACCCTAAACCTCCCCTAAACCCCTAAAGCCCAAGCCATCGCAAACGCTAGGCTGTACAGCGCGGACACGCGCAGCTGCACAAGCAAAGTTCAGGCTCCAAGCTCGTTTTCTTTGGGGGTGAGTTAGGGTTTATATCGGAGTTTCCGAAAATTAGGGGTACCATATTTTGGGGTCCTTATAATAAGGATCATACTATTTAGCCTCTTTAGGGTACTATATTGGGGTCCCCATTTCCGGAAAGTCTCATACAGGATTGAGGGTTTAGGGTCCAGGGATTGTGTGGGCTTGAGAAATCTTCTTCGTTCACTCCCTCAGATAAGGAGAGGAAGAAGAACAAGACTCTCAGTAGTGTGC
The DNA here is from genome assembly GCA_003297005.1 of Symbiodinium sp. clade A Y106. NCBI lineage: Eukaryota > Dinophyceae > Suessiales > Symbiodiniaceae > Symbiodinium > Symbiodinium sp. clade A. The sequence continues at coordinate 227,815 of BGNK01000148.1, forward strand.
TTGCTCTTCTCTGCGAGTATCAGTTGTAATTCTAGTCGAAGTTTATTTTTCTTTCCTTGACTTGGCTTTTCAAGGTGCCAAGCTGTCGTTTCCATGCGTCTTGTGTTGGGTTTTGCGCTTCGGTCCGTGAACCCCGAACCGAAGCTCATATGGAGGTCTGAAGAACTGGTAGTATTGCACCCTTGTAGTCGGTGCATGTTTAGTTATATGGGTGGTTGTCAAAATTAGGGTCCCTTTTTGGGTTCCCTAAATATTAGGTGCCGTATTGTATTGAGGACCCAAAGAAGGACCCTAATTTTGACAACCACCCATATTGCACTACTCTAAGCTCTAAACTCTGTTCGTATTCTGCGGCCCTACATGGGTAGTTCGTTCCTTTTAGGGTCCCTTGTACAAGGGTGCCGTATGCTACGTCTTGCCTCGCCTCGCCTCCAGTCTCATGTGCAATGTTGGGACCTTGATAGGTTTTCGATCTAATATACCATGATTGAAAATAAGGAGCCCTGAGAATGTAAACCCCAAAAGCCTTAAGTCCAAAAACCCCCTGTAGTACCCTGATGGTAACCCTTATCGTAACCCCTGCCTGTAGAAAGCTCTCATAACAGTTCTCGCTGCTCCATTCCCTTCAAGGAGCCTTAAAACTCTGAAAGCCACCCTAAACCCTCATCCTGTTTCCCGAAACAACTTCTTAAGTTTATTCAGGGAACCTGCAAAAAAGACTCCCTATCCGTAACACCCGTCCAGTGCGACATGGCTGGCTCGATCCGGTGCATGGGCTTCTCACCTGCTGCGGCCCTGGAACTTCCTGGAAACGTGGTTTAGGGTTCCTTTCAAACGATCTATAAGCAGGGTTTAAGTTTAGGGTTCCTTAAGAGGGATCTAAAATAAGGGTTTAGGGTTCCTTTAAAGGTTTGGGGCTTTAGTGGTTTGGGGTTTAGGGTGTAGTCGAGAGGTGTTTAGGGTTCGTGGGGATTTAGGGTTTAGGGGTATAGAGTAGTAGTTTAGCCCAGGAGTGTTTAGGGTTTATATAGGGTTTTGGGGAAATTACTAGATATGGAGTCTGGGACTTAGTCTATGGTTTGTTGGGTGTTTAGGGCATCACCAAAGGGGTCGGAAGCTAAGCAAACAGGTTCTTTTCAGGTTTTTATAGGGTCGATAAAAGGTATGTAATATGATAGAACTACATATTCTTGAGGGTTACTTATCATATTTATTGCGAACATAAACACAAGGGCTTTGGAAAGTGAGTGCTTGATATAGGGGTCGGAGTCATGAATGTTATGTTTATGCCCTAGGGTAGCCTAGCTTATTGTAGTTCTGGTCTTAAACCCCTAAAACCCGAAACCCCACACACCAAAACTAAACCCTAAACCCCTTAAGCCCTAACCCCCCCCCCCCCAAACAAAAAAAACAAAGCACCCTTAGAAACTCCTTAAGCCCTATAGAGGCCGTATTTACTTGGCTTCCTGCGGATGCCCGAGGCCTCGAAGCTCCTGATCTGCGGGGGCGAGGTTGGCGTACTGCAAGTCTTTGGCCGGAGAGCCCGGATTGGGACCCTAAACCCTAAACCCCCAACCCTAAAAGGATTGGGAAGTCTCCCGGGCCCCAGAGACTCCAATACCCCTTAAGGGCTTCTATAGGGAATTATAGGGGATATACCCTTAAATCATATTAGGGATCCTACCATAACATAAGGTATATCCCCGAAAAAATTCCTATAGAACCCCTCATAGACTTTAAGGCACCCTTTGGAACCTTTTGGAACCCTTTAAGGAAGCCTAAGGTATATTCCTTAATTAAGGGATATTGGAGGGCTCCAGGGTGGAGGTTCTTGTAAAAGGGATCTATAATAAGACCAGCTCAGCTGAGCTGCTGGATGCCAATCATCCTCCATCCACGAAGCCAGACCAGGCAAGGGGAATCTTTGGTACTGCACCGTCTGTCAGAAGGGAGTGGATTTCAGGTATCCCACCGAAGCTGGCCTCTCGCGGTTGCGTGAGCATGAAAGTAGCAAAACCCATCAGAAGCGTTTCGCAGGGCAAGGCACTGCAGCAGCGTGTCGTGGGGTCCCGCTGGGTGCAGGGAAGGTGCCTGAGATCCTCTAAAGGGAGCTGCAACAAGGGTCTAGGGTTCCGTTAAAGGGAGCTGCAGTAAGGGTTTTGGGTTCCTCTAAAGGGAGCTGCAATAAGGGTTTAGGGTTCCTTGAAAGGGATCTATAAGAAGGGTTTAGGGTTCCTTTAGAGGGATCTAAAATAAGGGTTTAGGGTTCCTTTAAAGGTTTAGGGGTTCAGAGGTTTAGGGTTTAGAGGTTTAGAGTTTTGGGGCTTGGGGTTCCTTTTTTGGGATCTACATAGTATGGTTTTGTAGGGCTTCTATGAGGGATCCGTAGGGTCTTTGGAGTTCGGAGGGTGCTGTAAGAGTTCTTTTAGAGGATCTATAAAGGTTTCTATAAGGATAAGCTTCCAGAAAGAGTGCTGCTTGAAGCAAAAGCCATATGTAAATAAATAAATAAATAAAAAATATATATATATATACATATGCATCAGCTTTCATAGTAGTTGCATAGCTACAGTACCAGCAACAGGACAGTGGCAGCAGTAGGCTGGCATAAGTTTCGGAAGCAGTGGCTGCAGTCGTCGTTGCAGTAGTAGCAGTACAAATAGGAGCAGTTGTAGTAGAATGGTAGCGAGCCACACAGCCATATAGTTATTCAGTCATAAACTAGTCACAGTCACCAGAGGCAGCAGCAGAAGGGTCGCAGGTGTAGGAGCAGCAGTTGTCGCACTGCGTGGCTGTAGTAGTGACAGCGGTGGAGCATCAGTATCAGGGTCAGTAGCATCGCTACCAGCAGCGGCATAATATGCAGATTGGCCGTAGTAGCACAAGGTTTGGGTTTTGGGAACAGTTGCCATCGTAGCGGTCATACTCCGAATCATGGAGACCAGAAGATGAAGTCAGCGAAACAACGCCCCCAATCCCTACAGCCTTCAACCCCAAGCCAAATAGGAGTATTGACGTGCAAGACCCTTAAACCCCTAAATGACCCCCAATCCTGAACCCTAAACCCTAAACCCCAAACAAAACCCTAAACCCCTAAACCCCAAATAAGCCCCTTAACCCTAAATCCCAAATAAGCCCCTAAACCCCAAATAAACCCCTGAGCCACTAAACCCTAAAACCCTTATAGTACCCTTATAGATCCCTTCTAGTAGTCCTTATAGGAACCCTTAAAGGAAACCCTAAAACACCTAAAACCCAGAGACTCCAATATCCCTTAATTAAGGAATATATCTTAATTAAATCATATCAGGGATCCTACTATAATTTAAGGTATATCCCCTATAATTCCCTTATAGAACACCTTATAGACTTTAAGGAACCCTGTAAGGAACCCTGTAAGGAACCCTAAGGTATATTCCTTAATTAAGGGATATTGGAGTCTCTGGAAGCCCCAACCCCCTAAACCCACAGACTTCTGAGAACCCTAGAAAGAACCCTAAACCCTAAACCCACAAAGGCCCAAACACCCCTTTATAGGAGCCCTTAAAGCAACCCTAAAACCCCTAAACCCCGAACCCCTAACCCCTAAACCCACAAAGGCCAAAACAAGCCTCCAAACCCTAAACCCTTCTAGATCCCTTATAGGAACCCTTAAAGGAACCCTTATGGATCCCCTCTTTTAAACAGCCTCCCCAAAGAGACTCCATGATCCCCTAAACCCGAAGCCCTAAACCCACAAAATTATAAGAACCCTAGAAAGAACCCCAAACCCACAAAATTATAAGAACCCTAAAAAGAGCCATAGGAACCCTTATGAACCCCTAAGCCATAGGAACCCTTAAAGGAAACCCTAAAACTCTGGGAGCCTCACCCCGAGCAGCGTGAGAGTTTCCCAGCCCTCAGGCTCCGAGGATGGCTCCTGCAAGAAGATCCTGGAGGCTTTTGTTGGCCTTTGTGGGTTTAGGGGTTCGGGGTTTAGGGGTTTTAGGGTTTCCTTTAAGGGTTCCTATAAAGGGGTGTTTGGTCCTTTGGTGGGTTTAGGGTTTAGGGTTCTTTCTAGGGTTCTTATATGTCTGTGGTTTTGGGGCTGAGGGTTTAGGGGATCATGGAGGCTTTTTGCGGGGGCTGTTTAAAAGAGAGGATCCATAAGGTTTCCTTATGAGTTCCTATAAGGGATTTATAGGAGTTTAGGGTTCAGGAATCCTGGAGGATTTTGAGGGCTTTTGTGGGTTTTAGATGGGAGCCTCAATATTTACCAATACTACTTTGGGGGTTCCTCATTAGAAGTATAGTATAATATACCCCAATACCTTATTCTGTTTTAGGCTTTTCTGGTTCTTGTTAAGGCTGAGGCGCAGGCGGCGCAGGTATAGCCACAGTGCTCGGAGATAGCCTTCCCGAAATCGACGTTTGTAGGACAGACGCCGAAGGCGAGCCATGGCAAGCTCGAGCATCGACTGAGAAACTTCTGCAAGCTCGACCGACCGCCGACCGCCGACTCCGACCAGCAAGGGAAGCTGCGGTACGTCCATCGTGGCGCTGATCTGGGTTGCGTTGGATCTCTACGAGTTCAACAAGAGGGCGTGCGCCTGATCATCTGAGGCAGACGCCGCCGCGGAAGAAGGCCAGGATAGCAACCTGCTGCTCCGACGGGCCCGTTGGGGGGTCGAGCTCTGAGTAAACCCTAAACCCTAAACCAGCTCTGAATCTGCATCGAAAAGGGGCCCTTAAACAAATAAAAAAACACAGCTCCGATAGCTTTGAGAAGCGGCAGCATCAGAAGTCCGGCGGGCCATCAACACGGGCGAGATGCCGGTGCCGAGTGCGGCGATGCTTTCCCGTGCAAAAGTTCAGGAAGTTGATTTAAGTTACCATAATAGTGATCTATAATTTATAATAAATAACATGGTTTCTTGATTATGGTAGCTTAAACCAAACTCCTTGATTAACAAGAACCCAGTTTTGTGGGTTGAGGGCTTGTGGTTTGATGGGTTTAGGATTTAGGGGTTTTGGGATTTAGGGTGTAGGGGCTATTGCTGGGTCGCGATTGTAACTTTAGTTCTGACTCCAATCAAAGGAGGGGATTTCGCGAATCAGAGGCCTACATTAGACCCTGAACTTTCTACTCCGACCTTGCAGAATACTAACAGTAATAACAATAACAACAGCAACGGTAGTTGTAATGTAGTAGTACCAGTAATAATAGTTACCCATAGTTAATTATAGCCCTAAGTGCCGATATTTTGAATATTCCAGTTTGAGCCACGTGCAAGCAACAAGAAGCTCTACGTCCTAAACCCAAAACCCTAACCCTAAACCGAGCCCATATAGCCCCGAACCCCCAACCCAAACCCTTACAGGATCCAATGCAAGACGGTTTAGGGTTTAGGGTTTACCTCTCAAACCCCCTCCCTCCCTCTCCCTCCCCCTCCCTCCCTCTCGCTCCCTTTTCTTGGAGGACCCCCCATACTTTTGTTGATGATATAAATCCTGCATCACCTTAAGGACCCTAAACTATGGGAAGAATGGGTACATTCCTTATTCTGGGTATATGCAGGACTTATATCATCAACCGTACTATACCCCAAAAGCCTTAATTAAAGGAAGCCTAAAACCCTAACCCCCTTAGAGTACCCTTATACATCCCTTCTAGTAGTCCTTATAGGAACCCGTAAAGGAATCCCTAAAACCCCTAAAGCCCAGAGACCCCAAGATCCCTTAATCAAGGAATATGGCTTAAATCATATTAGGGACAAATCATATTAGGGTTTAGGGTTTAGGGTTTAAGGAATATGCCTTAAATCATATTAGGGACCCTTATAAATCCCTTCTAGCAGTCCTTACAGGGACCCGCTACGCTCCGTATTTGCCAGTTGGAAGCGAGCGCCCTCGGGCAAACGGGCACTCTGTCGGCTGCCGCGCCCTCGGAAGGAACTCTCAGAGTTGCTTTTGGCTTGGGCCTTGGGTTGAGGGTTTAAGGGTGTAAGGTTTAGGGGTTTAGGGTTTATGGGTTTTAGGCTTTAGGCTTTAGGGTTTTAGGATCTAGGGTTTACGGGTGTAGCATTTAGGGTTTTAGGGTTTTGGGGTTTTGGCTTTAGGGGTTTTTAGATCTAGGGTTTAAGTTCAGGGTTTTAGGTTTTAGGGTCTGAGGGCTTCAAGTGTTACGAAGACGGGTAAGTATTCGGGTTTGAGGGTTTCGGGGTTGAGGATTTTAGGGGTTGGTCTAGGGTTACTACTGAGGGTTGCTATTGAGGGTTTAGGGTTTAAGGTTTTACGGTTTCAGGGTTTAGGATTGTAGGGTTCAGGGTTTGGCAATTATGATTGTTGTTATTGCTGTTACTGTTATTATTGTATGGTTGTTGTTCAAGGTTATTCTCGTGTTCATTCTTCGTGCCGTTATTCTCATTGATTAATCTATGATTTCGGCTGGTGGCATAGGTATGTATATATGTGTATATATATATATATCACATAGTACGCGTACATATATATATATATGTATATATATATAGATATATACATACATACATACATACACACACACACACATGTAGATCCATAAGCCTTTTGCATGGTTTTGGCCGTGCGACCTGAGCGAGAAGAGATCTGAAGACGCTAGTAAACCCTTGGCACTGTGGCCATCACGGATACCTGGAGGCTGAGGGGGCTTGCCCCTGCCCCTAAACCCTAAAGCCGAAACCCCTAAACCCTAAACATGAAGAGACCTCGGTCTTTGCACTTTATACAATTCAGGCTTTGAAAGCTCTACAGCTGCGACCAGACCAGAGTAGTAAGTCCACACCTTCATGGACTCACCAGGGTTTGCCCTACTATGCTTGTTCCTGTGCATTGTTGCCAGGAGTTTTTCTACTGTCATTGTCAGTATTGATTGTCTTTCATTGTTTATGCTAGCTGGCTCAGCAACATGAGCCCGCATTTCCAAAGCGGCGGGTTTGGCACGGCGCACAAGCAAACAGGTACGGCCAGAACCCAGAAATCAACATCTTGACAGCAGTCTCTTGAGTCTACTCACTGGGACCAGCACTCTGGTCCAAACATTCATGAAGCCCTCTGCCTAAAAGCCTAAAATGCTGCACGATGAGCACAGACCTACGAACACTCAACCCCAAACACCAATAGTCATGAAATCCCAGTGCATCCCAACCCTTTAACACTTCAACCCCCTGACCAAAAACTAAGCCTGTGTCAACGCCGATTAGGTTGCCGTTTGTGCCGGACCCACGTACTGGCCTCGTGTGAGCTTCGGGTTTTAGAGCCTCGGGCTTAAGTTTTCAACATGGGTGGTTGTCAAAATTAGGGTCCCTCTTTGGGTCCTTATTATATTATGGCACCTATTATTATTATTATTATTATTATTTAAGGTACCCAAAAAGGGGCCTAAATTTTGACGACTACCCACATGGAGGATCTAAAAGCGTCTCCAAGAGTCGAAAAGGGTCTTTCTAAGGGTTTTCGCTCGGGGCCGTACAGAGTTTGGGGTAGTATTGGGTTTACATCTTAGCTTGAGGTTTCGAGTTTAGGAGATCCGCTAAATAGGGCTTAAATAGGGTTGAGGGTTAAGTCTGCTGTTGTTTTTGTTATGTCTGGCACTGGTTCTGTTCTGATCATGATCGTTTTTGCTGCTACTACTCAGCCTGTGTTCGCTTTGGCATCGTGGTCTTTCGTTTTGTAGTTTTCGGCCGTGTAGTCTGCACCATGAAAGTCGTGCCGAAGTAGCTAGTCACTAGTCACTCAAAATTATGCCTTCATGCCTGCCCTGGACCCTCAACCCTATACTCTAATCCCGACACTCTATACACCTTACATGCTCTATAAACCTATTTAACACCTTAACCCTATCTAAACAGGCAAGAAAGGCCCATAGTTATGTTAGTGTTGGGTTTTGTTCGGTTTGGGGTCTCGGGGCTCGGGGGTGTAGGGAATAATTGCCGTATTAACTCTTTTCTTTTGGTGTTTTCCGTGTTATGACTGTTTCATACACATCCCAGAACCTCATTCCAAATTCCCGATATTCAGGTCGTGTACATTCAGTTTTTGTTTGTTCTCGACACTGTGATTATCTGTGTTGTCTGCAAATCTCTCTGCCTCCTCCCGAATATGATCCAGAAGCCCCGCTTCTGTACAAATTACTATTAAACACAACCATGCCCTAAACCCTAAACCTCTAAACATCGTTAGTTCCGCAGTAGCAAGTGTATCGGTAGCATAGGAAGCCAGGTCTTTCAATCATAGCCATGACGTAGCGATGATGATGGCAATGGCGACAAGCAGGAAGACGACGATGACTATGATACTGCTGGTGAATCTCAACAGCATCTGACAATGACAATGGGCAAAGAGTAGAGGATCTGTACGATGTTGGGCTTTCGAGGGCCATGACGGACATGAAACACGACGACGACAAGAGGCACAAACCATGACGTCATGAACATAATGATCTTTATTGCGACTGCCCTCACCGTCAGTAAGCCCATCGCCAACATCGTCAAAACCATGCTGCACCTTCACTTTTACGCTCGTCGCATTCGCTACCATTGAATCATTGTCACCATTGGTCACGGCACGCTATACCACCCAAGACCCAGTTCTAAGTCTGAAGGCCCCAACTCCAAGCCCAGCCGCAAGAAATCACCCTATGAACCCAAGAAGCCTTACAAACCCTGTGAACCCGTAAAGTCTACACCTTGTGAGCCGTAGAACCCCGTACCCTTCTCGTGAGCCTCATCGAATCTTTATCGACTCCCGTGTGCAGCACCCTACAGTGAACCCCAGAAAGTTGGAACATGGCTTTAGGAGGATTAGTGCTGGGATTCCCTAAACTTTACTTTAAGGGCGTGAGGAGAATGATGTTCCAACTTTCTGGCTTCCACTGTAAATCCTAAACTATACCCTTCAACCCGTTAGGGCACCCTTATAGATCCCTTATCGTCGTCCTTAAAAGAACCCTCAGAGGACCCTAAACCTGTCAGCAGAAAGCGATGTTCAAGCTGAGTTCCTAGGCCGGGGAAGAAGTCTCGAGGCCCGGGGGTGCATGAAGGATTTCCTTTCAGGGTTATTAGGTTTAGGGTTTAAGGTTATTTGGGGTTCTATAAATGGGAGTTTCTGAAAATAGGAGATCCTAATATAGTACCCTTAATAGTAGGATCCTTACTATAAGGACCCCCAAATAAGGTACCCCTAATTTTCGGAAACTCCCAAATGGGTTCCCTTCAAGGGCTCCTGTAAGGAACCCTTTACTTCTAGACGGGTTCCCTTAGGTTTTTATAGGGTTGCTACAAGGGGCTCCTTTAAGGGGTCTCTATAAGGGCCCTTTAAGGGTTTCTATAAGGGTTCCTTTCAGGGTTTCTAGACGAGTTCCTTTAGGTTTTTATAAGGGTTCCTTTCAGGGTTTCTATAAGGGTTCCTTTAGGTTTTTATAAGGGTTCCAAGGGGTTCCTTTAAGGGTGGCTGTATGGGTTGGGTGTTTGGGTGATTTAGGGTTCGGCCGTGCGAGGTTTAGTCTCGACTCTTCGGAATCCTTTTTTTTTATTTGGGGCTTCCTCCTAGTATTGTATACATACATACATACATATGTGTATACATACATATGTATGTATGTATGTATGTATGTGTGTGTGTGTTTGTGTTTACACAATATACTATGGTGTATTATAGTACCATGCATTATTGAACCATATAATATAGTATAGTATAAAAGACAACATAATATTAGAAGTTTCAAAATGGAGTCCATGGCAAGGGTCAAATTTGCTTCCCTCTAGAATATAGGTTGAGCTCAAGGCTTGTGGGACGTCTTACCGTCTGGTGTTCCAGGGTAAGTAGGTTCCAGTGACCTGACAAACGATGGTGGCTTGCGCCAAGACTTGTCTCTTGCGGTTTGACTGTAAAACCCTAAACGAAATACAAATTATAAACGGTTTATGGTTTGCATGGCGGTTTAGGGGATATAAATCCTAAAGGCCCTAAGCCATCTCAATCCAAAAGTGGGAAGAGGCCTGCATCAAACCGCTCGGCCCATGTCAGCGCAAGCCTAAAGGCCTAAACCCTCAAGTCTGGGGCTCAGCGGCCAAAAAGCCTTGCACCCGAGGCTCCTTCGGGAGTACCCTATTCCTTAACCTACGCAAGACCTACTCTTTGCAGGGTCCTTAGATTTCATGACAGGGTTTATAAGAGGAGCCAAACCGTAAAGCACTTAGCCGGACTCAAAGCGTTGAACCCTGTCCCCTCAACACTAAGCTGTACGTAAACAAAGCCTTGCGAAGTGCTTCTAAGGTCGCCACCGGCCGGAAAACACTCAGCTGGAGCTCCACGATGCAGAGAGGGCAGCACTTCCTGCGGTCTAGGTTGGGAGGTTAGTAGATGGCAGTAGCAGCATCAGCAGGAGGAGTACTAGTAGCAGCAGCTGCTGGTAGGACCAGGAGTGGCAGTAGCAGTAGCAGGGGTAGGAGTAGGAGTAGGAGTAGCTGTAGGAGTGGGAGTAGGAGTAGGAGGAGCGGTAGGGGTAAGGGGTAGAACAAAGGTGCTAGTAGCAGTAGCAGCAGGAGTAGTGGTAGTAGTGGTGGTAGTAGTAGTAGTAGTATCAGGAGTTGCAGGAGTTGCAGGAGTTGCAGGAGTTGCAGGAGCAGCAGCAGCAACGGCAGCACTACAAGGCGTAGACGTAGTCGTAGTCGTCGTAGTAGTGGCTGCGGGGAGGTTCATATCCATGCCAAGGATCAAACCCAAGCAGACCGCTCCGTGCTGTGCCCGTACCCTGCGCTTGTAGGTTAATAAAACGCGCCCTAGCCCGAGCGAGAAAGCTTGGTAAATTGGCTTTGCCAGACTTCCCGGTTTCGCTGCTTGATCAGTTCAAGCCCTGTAGAGTACAGCAAGGATCTCTCTGGGTACGCCAACTTCGTCCGAATGGCTTGGGAGGTTTAGCCGTTTAGCCTTTAGCTCTCTTAGAGTCTAGGGTTGAGGGTCAGGGTTTATCTCACTTCGGTTCCGTTGGTCTTGTTTCGATCATCAAAGGTGGTACTGTTGAGTATTGTCAGGGCATTGTCACCGCTCAGGCCGAGCTGATACGGAGTCTGAAGCTTCGTGAACGGACAAAGTAAGTCGTGGAAACTCGGTTACAGTTTTGGGCTGTAGCTTTAGGGTGTGGGGGCTTAGCTTGGGGATGTGAGGGTAGGGTTTCAAGGTTTCAGAGTGCCAAGGTAAGTGGTGCAGGGTTGTTTGGTGGTGTTGGACCAGAACGCACCAGCGTACCTCAGGGTCTTCCTCATCTGGAGCCATGTGCTGGCGGGGTAAGTCCTGCTTCATAAACAGGATAACTCGGTTGAGTAGGATGCTCAGACCCCTATATATGACATACTGCTAAGCCTCATGATCCTTCAAGCAGTCTCTACCCTTCCATGAGGGCCTGAACATCTGGATCTTGGTATAGTCTTGCTAGGGAGGTGTTAATCGGGGGCACGCCGACTGACAGCAGGATTTACGCCGCGTGCAGTAGGCTTATAGGAGACGCGGATGCCAGGATGCCAGCATTTCGCGACTAACCAATCCACGCACTGGGACCATAATTACCAATACTATTCTGGGGGTTCCTTATTATAATTATAGTAGAATGGGGCCCAACGAGTCTTATTCTAATTATTAAGGCCCCTACAGTACGCGTTCAGGTGTTTGGGGGTTTAGTGTTATGAGTGTTTCGCGGGTTAACCCTACGTGCTTCATGCCATCCATCAGTGTTCAGGCTTGTAGCCTAGCCGGTAGATGGTTTCAAAAACTCTAGCAGCTAGAAAAGTTTGCACACATACACAAACACACAAACAAACAAGCAAGCAAGCAAGCAAGCAAGCAAACAAGCACACATACATACGTTCATACATACATACATACATACATACATACATAGGTACATACATACATACATACATACAAACGTACATACATACATATACACTTACATACGTACATACACACATACTTACATGCATATATACATACATGCGTACATACGTACATACATACATACATACGTCCGTACATACGTACAGAAATACAAACATACATAGTTGTAAGTGTGTGCGTGTGTCTTTCAAATTCTGTCGATGGGAAAGCTTTTGCTTGCCAGCACATACTACGGGTAATGCCTCCAAGCTGAAGCAGCTACGTTCAAGCAAGAACCAAAAGGCCCAAAGTCCCCAAATCCCGAAAACCTAGGACCTCAGCCCTGAACCCGCTAGCAATAAAACTCAAAGTCCGAAACCCCAAACCCTAAGACCGACACTAAGAATTCGGGCGTCCAGGAGCTCATGCATGGCAGTGTTTTCGCACAGTAAAGCCTGAGGAATGCTCCCAAGGAGCACACGAAGCTGCTGCGCCTCTCCATATCTTTACTATGAGGGTTTAAGGTTTTGGTGTTACTAGAAGGGTTAGAATAAGGGTTCTTTAACGGTTACTAGAAGGGGAGGAATTCTGAAAAGGGTTTTTAAGCGTTGCTACAAGGGCGATTACCAGGGTCCTGTAAGGATTTTCGTAGGGGCTTCGCAAGGGTTCTCAGCAAGTTTCCAAAAGGGTTGCTATCATTGTTCTACAGCATGGGGTCTTGCTTGCTTGTGTGACTGTCTATGTATGTATGCATGTACGTGGGTATGTATGTATGTATGTATGTATGTAATTATGTATTTAAACGTATGTGTATATATATATATGTATGTTTACATACACATATATACATATATATATATATATGTGTATATATCTATGTATATATGCATGTATGTATGTATGTTTGTATATTTGCATGTGTGCATGCATGGATGCATGGTGCATGGATGCATGCGATGGATGGCTGCGTGGGTGGGTGGGTGGGTGGGTGGGTGGATGGATGGATGGATGGATGGTTATAGGGAGTTGGAGACTTAGGGAAGGGTTTCGGGGTATATCACGGCAGTTGTGGCATAATGGTATTCACTATGCTGTAGGTTCTATGTGGGTGGACTCTTTCTTATGGAGCCCTATATTCCGTGTTGGCATCATTTGGCAACTCAGTACTCCCGGGTCCCGAAACAGCTTGAATGCTCCGTTGTTGAAGTGCAAGTGCATTCAATTCAGCCTTGAGATCTAAATCTGAAGCGTAAACCCAGGGTCCCAGAGACCCCAATATCCCTTAATTAAGGAATATACCTTAAATTATAGTAGGATCACGCCAGCTATTTTGTGCCGTTGGTGTCATCCTCCGTATGATTAGGTAGACTTGTTGCAGTCGTTGCAGGTTTGTCGTGTTCCTGCTTACTACTGCTGGTATCATATAGCATGGATACTGTGATTTTGGTGCTATGAAGATGAGTATTACGAATACTATTGAAAGTTCCCTGCTTGTAGTTTTAGCATCGAAGGTGATCTGGATAGAGAGTACAGGCTCAGTAGTACAACGCTCAAGCATGGAGTGCGCGAGGTGGAGAAGCAGTGCAGCTATACTACTGGGTTTGAACCCTCGACATAAAGTAGAGTCGCAAACCGAGAGACCAACAGTGAGACTGGCCCTAAGCCCTAAACCCTATAGGGTATACAATATGAGAGTTTCCGAAAATCAGGGTGCCTTATAATAAGGATCCTACTATTTAGGGTACTGTATTAGGGTCGGGTCCCCTATTTTTGGAAACTCCCATATGAGGTTTCCGGATAAGGGGGCGAGGTTCTGGACGGAACTCTGTCGGTGAGGTCCAGGGTTAAGTAGTATAGGGACCTCAATGATTGCCTATGCTTTTGGTGGTTCCCTACTATAGTTATAGTACAATATATACCGAAGCCTTGTTCTAATTATTGAGGCCCCTATTTTCGAATATTCTCAAGTCACTGGTAACAATCGCTCGTGCGTCGTGCGCAACACGTCTGAAGTAGTCCCGCTGTAGCTGTCAGGCCATGCTTCCAGGCGATATGTGCCCCAGTCCCTTGTATCCGACACTGCACCTCATACATCCCTACACCCTGGCAGACACTGAGATGATAAGCACCGTACGGAACTCTACGAAAGACCGTGGTTAATCTGCGTTTAGACCCAGAGGGCTCTTATCGTTTATCTCAGTGGGAGTCGGCAAAATGCACCGTCCCACTGGGCGGGCATCTCAGAGCAGTATGAACATGGAAATCCCAAACCTCAGTCCGAAAAAACACACTCTAAAGTTTAAACCCTGAACCCCTGAACCCTAAACCAACGGCCGGAGAAAGGGCGCAGAATGCAGCCTGTGCCGTAAGCCTTGAAGCCTTGAGAAGCCCGCCTCCTGATGCCATGCCGTTCGGACGGCTCATGAGAATAGCTGTCCCTGCATGAAGAGCTCAGAGAACGAGGCGTGTTCATCTTTCGTCAGCCTTCTTACTTACCATTTGGCGATTTGGGTTTTGGTTTAAGGGGTTCAAAGTTTAGAGCTTAGGGGTTTAAGGGTTTGCGATTTCAATAGACGATAAGGATCTGAAGCAATAGCGGAACACGTCCAAGTACCCACATACTAGTTTGCTGAACACCTAGACCCTAAACCCTGAGCCTTAATCCGTAAACCCTAATCCCTTCACCCCGTACCTTAATCTTGACTGCAATTCCTGATGCTGTATAACCCTTCTGGAACACTTATAGAACCGGTATAGGAACCCTTATCGAATCATTCTAGGCAGATCATTTAGCCTGACCTGGAAGGGCAAGCGTCCGGGCTCTCCTCTTCATGGGTTGAAGCAACCCGGTTTTCGGAGTCCACATGAAGTAGGCCTTCGTTCAGGGATTCGGTGGGTGTACGTGGGGCCACTTTAGAAAGTTGGTCAGTCTAGGCTTCGGGCTAAACCCTAAACCCTAAACTATTATCATCGCGGGGATACCCATGTTCAGAACCCTACCATCATCGGAGTGCGTGCAACCTCAAGGAACTTTTGAGCCGTGCGGAAAGTCTGTAAATAGGCCATCGCAGTATCGGTTTGTTAGGCCCTAAAAGCCCTGGATCCTGTATTGAAAAGTTCAGGTGGGTACCTTATGCTACAGGAGGCCAACGTAGCTGTGGTGGAGGACCAAGTGCAGTTATCCGTGGTCCGTATTGATTAGAGGCTTAAAAGGCCATTTAACATAGAAGCCTGAATGATGACAAGTTTTCCTTATCGTTTCTTACTATAGCTATACCATAATGTACCCCAAGTTAATTATGAAAGCGCCGGCATAGGAGCTTCGGCGTTCTTTCATTATTCGCATGGTAGGACACAAAGTATCTCTGCTGCAGCTCGGTGTTTGACCGGCGTTCGTTGCGACAAGGACGTTGCGACACCGCTTTTTTGCAAGCCCACGGGACACAACCACTTTGTTCTGGATTTCGGGCCTGCTGCACTCAAACCCCTTCTAGTTCGCCTAAACGCGTAAAGGTTTACACATTTTCGATCTGCATACATGATGCCTAGTAGTGCTGCGGCACCTTGTTCGAGCGATTCCGACCCGGTTTAGGACTAAGGGGCACAACCCTATTCAATGCATTGGCTCTAGACATATCTGAACAGAAAAACTTTGCCGCATTGTTCCACATAACAAGGCTATGTTCATACCAAGAATCACCCAGAAACCCTATTCTGACCATTAAGGCTGCAGTACGAGGTGCAGCAATCACTCCTGAAAGCACATAACAAATTCTGTAAAGACTTTACAGAAAGATCTTGTGATTCAGGAGTCTACATGAAAGACTGCTTTTAGGGTAACATACATGTTTTTTGTTTTGCTGCTACATGCACACATGCATAAATACATTTGTGCATACATACTTTCAAACAGCCATGCCAACACACACACACACATACGCACGCATATACATACCTGCATACACTCGTACATACATGCGGACAGTCGGAAGGACAGACAGACAGACAGACAAACAGACGGACAGACGGGCAGACAGACAGTCGGACGGACGGACGGACGGACGGACGCACGGACAGACGGACAGACCCACAGGCTGACAGACTGCTAGACTGCTAGATAAATTGATCGCTAGATAGACACGTAGGTAGTTACAGGAAAGACAGATAGGTAGATAGGTAGATAGTCAGATGCCAATAGACAGGCAGACAGATAGATCGATGGACAAAATCCTTGTCCTTTCTGTTTTATGCTACTCGCTGCTGCTCCAAAACCTAATCTACAGCAACCTAGCTGATCTACTGTAGTGTGCGCCAGAGACAGGTCCATGGACCGACGCATAAGGCGATTCAGGTAGATCGCTCGATAAGTAGGTATCAAATATCCTCAAGGGGGTATGTGGCCTCACCCCCGGGTTTCCAGAACTCGGCTAAGCGCCGGACGTAAAAAGGAGCTCTGCTGTTCGAGCGCTTTGGGCATTCAGAGCTTTGAGCCTTGGGGGGTTCCTTTAAGGGTTCCTTCCAGGGTTCCTGTAAGGGTACCATAAGGGTTCTATAAGGTTCCTTTGAGGGTTCCTTTAAGGGTACCATGTGGGGTTTAGAGTGGTTTCGGAGTGCTGCGGTTTAGAGCTTTCCGCTTTGGGATGGACTTGTTCCAAATCACAATCCTCTCTAACGGTCTTCGTTTTGTGGTGCAGGCTTTGGATTTCTCTTCAAACAGCTTGCTGGGGCTGTTCCACGGTTGGTTTTACCACACCTACCTTCTAGAAATCGATTAGAAGAAAGACCCTCAGCTGCGACGATCATCCTAAACTCTTAACCCTAAGCCCCATAAACCCCTAAACGTCTAGACCCTAAACCCTAAACCCCTAAGCCCCTAAGCCCCAAAAAACCCCTAAACGTCTAGAGCCCCAAGCCTTCAATCCTGAGCTCTAAAGCCCTAAACCCGAAACCCTAACCTTAAAGGAACCCTAAACCCTAAACCCTAACCTTAAAGGAACCCTAAACCCTAAACCCTAACCTCAAAGGAACCCTAAACCCGAAACCCTAACCTTAAAGGAACCCTAAACCCTAAACCCTAACCTTAAAGGAACCCTAAACCCTAAACCCTATAAACCCTGAACTCTAAAGCCCTCAGCATCAGCACAGAGGTTCAACCTGGTGGGATTTGCCATGGAGGACAAGGCCCCCCCGGGATCGAATAGCATTTGGGATGGTTTGGGGTTTATAGGGTTTATAGGGTTTAGGGTTTATAGGGTTTATAGGGTTTATAGGGTTTATAGGGTTTATAGGGTTTATAGGTTTATAGGGTTTAGGGTTTATAGGTTTATAGGGTTTATAGGGTTTAGGGCTCATAGGTTTTATAGGGTTTATAGGGCTTATAGGGCTTATAGGGTGAGTCCCCGGATCGAATAGCATTTACTGTCTGGTTCTAAGTAGGGAATGAGGGAACGGGTTATTGGGACTACTACAGGTGACCATTATTAAGGGACTATCACAGGGATCCATTCCCCCATGCCCTTCTTAAGAACCAGACAGTGTAGGAACCTGATTAAGAACCCCTGGGCCTATAACCCCAAAAGAGTGGGATTCATAAAAGGAGCCCTCATAAAGGCCCAAGGCTTCTTAGTCAGGTTCCTACTTTAGGATGGTTTAGGGGTTCAGGCTTCAGGGTTTGGGGTCTAGGGTTTAGGGGAGTAAGGTTTTGGGGGTTCAGGGTTTAGGGCTTAGGGTTCAGGATTTAATGTTTCTTTAGAAGGTTACTCTAAGGACTACTACTGTGGTTTAGTATGGTACTGTAGCCTAAATGATTACCAATATTATTCCTTCGGCCCTTATAATTCTACGAAAAATACAAAAGTACTGCGAAACCCACGTTGTTCTAGTATGTTCTAGTTACCCAGAGGGTCCCACATACACTACCATTATGGAATTAGGTCCCCAAAACCACAATAGGGATGGTTTTTTGGGGGCCTAATTCCATAGGTAGTGTATATGGACCCTCTGGGTTATTAAGGCCCCTATACCAGGGTCTGGGGTTCAGAAGTGGGGATCTATAGTCTCGGATTTTGGGTACCCAAAATTCTCTACCCCGATCCCTGAAAGAACTCAGCAAGAAAACTGTCCCATAAGCAAGACCTTCTTTAAAGAGCCCATGATTCCTCTAAAGCCTAAAACCCTGAACCCTAAAGCCTAAAGCCTAAACCCTAAAGCCTAAAGCCCGAATCATGCCTAAGACCTCCTGGTCCCGGAAAGCCTCAACGCTTGCTTTGGACAGGCGAAACTCAAGGCACCTCAGTCGGCCGGGGGTCTCAGCTCAAATGGGGGTTTCCGAAAATGGGGGGACCTTATTTGGGGTCCTTATAATAAGGATCCTACTATTGAGGGTACCATATCAGGGTCCCCTGTTTTCGGAAACCCCCAAATGGTCGTAGAAATTAGGGCTTGGGTTCAGGGTTTAGTGGTAGTACGGGGCAAGGTCGAGGTCGTGGTGTGGTGGGAGGAAGCAGGACTAACAGCAGTCAGTACCTGCCTTTGGTTAGTAGGGAATGGAAGAATGGTAGTAATCGTAGTTATAATAAACCCTAAACCCTAAACCTCCATTCCCTACTAAGGTAGCAGTAGCAGTGTCCGAAGCCGACCCGAGGGCCTCCGTGTTTCATCGGAGAGACGACTGCGGTTTCAATGTAGAAGTCTGAATAAGTAAGGCAAGTAGATCCAAGTAGGCAAGATTCTAAACCTGTAACCTTAAACCGGGTAAAGGGAAGTTTCCGAAAATAGGCTATCCTAATATAGTACTTGAAATAGGAGGATCCTTATTACAAGGACCCCAAAATAAGGTGCCCTAATTTTCGGAAACCCGCCGTATAACGTAATTAAGCCAGGGAGCCCTAAGGAGAATTTCTAGCTTCTTCAGGCTCCTGTGTTGGGATTTAGGGTCTTTGTGTTCAAGTTAGCAAGTCCCGAACCGATATTCCCTGCTCTGCTCATCCAGGATTTTGAGGCTTAAGGTTTAGTGTATGATTCCGCTTTTATGTGCGGAAAATCGCGAACCCGGCAAATCCTAAGTCTGAAACCTAACTCTGATTCGAGCCCATATCTCCGAATGCTCCCTATGACTGAGAGGAGTACTTCTCCTTGCTCATCACGCGGATGAACGGCATTCCGCTGGCAAAGCGAAGCGCTCAGCTGCCTTGCCCTTTTGGTCTAATTCGCAGTCATATATAGAATTTAGAATAGGGTTTTGGAGTGTAGTGCAGAATATTCATATTAATAAGGAACCTTTAAGAAATAGCCTTGGTAATGATTTGGGCTGGTACATCGGGTTTTGAAATGGTGCAAGAAGGCAGACGCTTCTGCCTTTGTCCTGGCACTGAGTATGTCGGCATCGTTTGCAAAAGGGGTCCGCATCCTAAGCTATAATCCCTAAACAGCAAAAAGAACTCCTGCATCCCAAATCCAGATTTTTCGAGCCTGTAAGCCTAAGCCATACACCAGGGTCCAGGGTTCAGGGTTTACAGTTCAGGGCTCAGGTTTTGGGGCTTAGGAAATAAGGGATAGAAGCCCTCGAGTTAAGAAGGCCGGGGG
>BGNK01000148.1:247400-319706 GCA_003297005.1 Symbiodinium sp. clade A Y106
CCCTGGACCCAGCCCTTAAGGAGGAAGCTTCGATGTCCATGGGCTCAGGGTTTCAAATCCCAGTAGGCAGAAGCATAACGGTAGACTGCCCTATACAACTTCTACAGAACCTTATGAAACTCTATAGAAGCCTTATAGAAATCCCCCTAACCCCGCCCCCAAACCCCCGCTAAACCCTCGACCCTAACCTATAGCATGCTCTCTGCCCAGGATGAAGGTCCACTCCCTCCAAACCGTCGGCGAGCTCGTCATGGCGATCAAGACCGCTGCCGGGGTCCTCGGTTGGTTGCTAGGCCCTAAAACAGGGACTTGTAGCTGGAGTAGGAACTAGAGTAGGGCTCGGTTCATTTAAAGGATGTTGACATGCCCCAGAAATCTGCTTCTCCGTTGCACCAACGGGAAGGCGCAGTTGATGTTGCTCCAGGGTTTCGAGCAAAGTGTACGGTTCATGGATATAGTAGGGCTCCTGTTACCCTTGAATGGAAGCTACCCGTGAACCCTCAACCCCAAATCCCAAAAACCCTGAGCGCCATAACTAAAAACCGTAAACCCTCAACCCCGAAACCCCAGACTAAAATCCTGGTAGTGATCCTTATAGATACCCTTGTTGTCACAGCATCTAACAACCACCCTTAAATCAACCCATCCCCAAAAACCCTACCCTAAGCCCCCAGCCCTAAACCCTGAATCCTAAGCCCTAAACCCTAAACCCTAAAACCCTAAACCCTAAACCCTAAAACCCCAAACCCTAAAACCCTAAACCCTAAAACCCCAAACCCTAAAACCCCAAACCCTAAAACCCCAAACCCTAAAACCCTAAACCCTAAAACCCTAGAACCCTAAGTTCTCTCCTCGAAGGCCCGCGCCGAGGACTTGAACCTCATGCTGGCTTTCGAGACCCAGGCCTGGGCCGAGACTTCTCGGTTCAAAGCTTACTACTGTTGATGGACAAAATCCTGCATTACCCATTATAAGGAATATACCATAATTCCCATAGTTTAGGGTCCTTGGGGTCATGCAGGATTTTGTCCATCAACCGTATCAGTGATCCTAGGGGTTCCTTTCAGGGATCTCTAGGGGTTCCTTTAAGGAGTATTGATTCTGACCAGGGGCCATGAAGGCTTCCAGACAAAGGGTTTTTTAGAGGGATCCTTTAAGGAAAAGGAAACCATAGTCTACTATAAGGGCAATATAGGAACCTGATTAAGCAACCTTGGGCCTAAGGGTTCCTTTAAAGGGGTCTATGATCCTGGGGTTTAGGGTTTCGGGTCTAGGGTTAAGGTTTAGGGTTTGTAGCTTAGTAGCTGAGTGGATACACTTTACTCTTTTTGGAATATAAAACTGAAAGTGTACACTTTTTGGGGCTTATGAACTCAGCAACTAAGTATAGGAACCTGATTAAGATACCTTGGGCCTTTATCAGGGTTCCTTATATGAACCCTACTATTTTGGGGTTTGAAGCCCAGGGTTTCTCAATCAGGTTCGTACATTATCAGTGATCCTAGGTTTAGGGTTTAGGCGGATGCCCTGATTATAATAACCCTTATAAAAGTAACAGATACCACAGCTATAGCTTCGGCTCAGCCTATCAAGTTTTAGGTCTTGGGGCTTCGGGATTCAAGTCTAGGGTATGGGCTTTAGGGCTAGGGTTTTAAAACCGCCAAACCCGTATCCCTAAACCCTAAAGCACACTGCCAGGGCTTTAGGTTTATTCTAGGGGCCTTAATAATTAGAATAGGGTTTGGCGTGGGGGGTATATCATACCGTAATTATATGTGGACTAAGGAAACCGTATCGGTAATTATTTGGGCCCCTATATTAGGGCCTTTAAGAACGTCCCAAAAATCTCAAAGAGAAAGGACCTTTCTCGCCATGGCCAGGTGCTGGACGACAGTCTGACTCTGGAGGAGAGGGACGTTCAAAACCGAAGAGGGTGTGGGGTTTTGCTTTTTTATTTTGCCTTTGAGTTTCCAAACCGAGGAGGGTTTGGGGCTTTTTTTTTTGCTTTGTGCGTTTGAGTTTAGAGTTTTCGGGGTTTTGGGCCCCAGTCTGACTGTTTCATAGGGACCCTCAGAGGGGTAGGGGAGGCTATACTTCCTTAAATAGGCCTTCATAGGCATTGAGGTCCCCTACCCCCCCCCCCCNTTTATTGGGGGTTGGATTTGGATTGTTGGGTGTTTTGGGGCCCATGTTGACGTTTTTGTAGGGGCCCCCAGGGGGGGGGGGGGAGCTATATTTCCTTAAAAAGGCCCTTATTGGGCTTGGGGCCCCCCCCCCCCCCCCCCGCCCCCGAAGGGTCCCTATGACTGTTGAGGATGCCGGCCTCAGCGACGGCTGCACTGCCGCATTCTCGGCATTCGGGTATAGAGTGCTTAGGGCTACTTTAAGCTCCCATGACCTACTTACTTGCAGATTCTTGTTGTAAGCCCTTCAAATATGGGGGCCTTACAGAAAAGTAGGTTTTTCGTAGTTTAAGGCACAGGGTTTACAAGGCTTCGTAGATGGAAAATCGCGGGTAGTCTCTAGGCCTTTGGGCTATAGACTTTCCGTTGAACTGGCCTTTTCTCCAACGCAAGGGACCACCCAGAGAGGCCGGTATTTCTTAATTAAGGAACATGCCTTAAACCATAATATGAAGCCTGGTAGGCTAAGGTATATTCCGTAGTTTAAGGGGTATAGGGCTCTTTGGGAAGCTCGTTAGGTCGGATCTCCCAAGGACGCCCAGCAGCTTACAGAAATATGGAGACCTGCATATTCGGAATCGGGTTTTGGTGTAGTTTATGGCAGCACCCTGCACCCTACAGGTGTAGCAATTTCTAGCTAGCTGGACCTCCACAGCAATCTCCAAGATAGAGACCACAAACAGGATGATCGGTGTTTCTAAAACCATGGGTCTACATGATCAGTAACACGTGTTTTCGTCCTAGAGTTCCTTAGTTATATCTACACTATGAGATACTCCACAGCCCCATGCTAATTACTAAAGCACCCTTACATGAAACCCCTATAGAACCCTTTAAAAGGACCTCTTTTCAAATTGCCAAGGCTCTATTGCCGCCTGCATTCAGCTGAAAAAGGGCATGAAGGGTTTACGTCTTCAGGGCTGGGTCCCGAATTAGAATAGGGTTTTGGGGCCCATTAGACTATAATTTTTAATAAGGAACCCCCAAAATAGTATAGGTAATTATTTAGGCCCCTATAGTAGGGTCCCGGACCCTACATCCTGAACTCCAGTCGAGACCTAAGTTGACAGCAGTGGTAGAAGCGGATACCCCGTACATCCGACACCCGAGACGGTTTCTCCACGTGTCTTGCCGAGGTCGCTGCTATACGGTATCCGGAGCGACTTGGCGTGTTCAGACTGTTGATGATGACGAGGCATGGTTATTGAAGGGTTTGCTGGGAAATAGGAAACCTCGACGGCAATATCAATGGCAGCAATAATGTTTACAAGAATACCGTAGACAGAGCTGGAACGGTATAAAAGCTAGTAATAGCGCCAGTTCTAATACTACCACATACGGCAATAGTGAGACTAGCTTGCAATAGGCATATGTAAGAGTTATGTGTCATGTCCACAGCCAGAGTAGGCCACAACTGCACATGAGAACACCACTGCTGGCACGCATGAAAGATTGCGGCTTTTGACTGGAAGTATTATTTTGGATGCCCACGGCCTCGCAATTCCTGGAGGATCGAGGCCCGCTCACTGAATGTCATGCTATCCTAGCAGATCTCCTAGCAGTACTAGCCAGATCCTAAAGTATCTTTCGGCTTGAGTGTGGTCGACTGAATTCAAGGCTAACCCGCTTGTCAACCCTAAGCCCTGAACCCCAGACAAAGCATCCTTAAGCCCTCAAGCTGGGAGCCCTTCGAGAATCCTAGCACCCTAGAGCCCTGCATCCCGGAACCCCAAAGCCCTCAACCCCTAAACCCCTCAACCCCTAAACGCCTAAAGCCTCGCCCATCCTTAAGGCTCTTCTTGGCTGCGACCTATGACGATGGCATCACGAAGATATGGAGCTGCGGGCTCAGAGGGAATCCCTCGAAGGCTAGGGTTTAGGGTTTAGGGTTTACTATAGCGGCCTAAATCCTATTTTGGGGGTTCCCGTTAAAGGGTTCCTTAGAGGGGTCTCTAAGGGATCTATAGTAGGGTTCTATGGTATAGGGGCCTAAATAATTACCAATACTATTTTTTTTTGGGGGGGGGTCCACAATTATAGTATAATGAGCCCCAAAACCCTATTCTAATTACTAAGGACCCTATATTAAAGGGTTTATGTAGGGTTTAGGGCTCCTTTAAAGGATTCTGCAAGGGTTCCTTTGAGCGATTTATAGGGGTTTAGGGTTTCAAGGTGTTGTGGTTATTTGCGTTTTATGGGGTTGTCTTGCAGGAACCAAAATAGGAAACTTCATTGCTACTATCCAAGACCCTAAGATCTACATAAGGCTACTGTTGGACCTCTAGGGCTTTAGCAGAATGCAGTTCCATCTGTATGAACGCGACATTCAGTGATAAGGGTCTGAGGCAGTACAGGTTAAGTTAGGGTTGCTTCTGCCAGGTGTGTGTGTGTGTGTGCGTGTGAATGCAACGTAAACTTAGTGTCAATTTCTCGGGTTCTTAGCATGTGAGTATGCCATGTTGTCAAAACAAAAGCGTCTTGAGGTAAGTTCACCGATCATCCTGTGTCATGTAGCAGCAAAGCTGAGGGTTACAGTGACAGACAGCGCTAGAGGCCTAAAATATTGAAGACCCCAAACCCTAAAGCATTCTAAACCCCAAACCCCACAGTACTCTACACCCCAAGCCCAAAAGTATTCTAAACCTCAAACCCAAAACTATTATAAACCCCAAACCCCTAAAGTATTCTGGAAACCTTGGAATCCCCCCCCCCCCCCCTCCCCAGGTGCCGAAACTGGCAACTGCGAGAGGACCACAAGTTCTCGGCTTCATCGTCTGTGCAGGGAGCTATAGGGGCTGTAATGATGAGGGTTGAGGGTGTAGGGTTTAGGGTAGGGGCCGTAATGATTAGGGTTTAGGGTAGAATGATTAGGGTTTAGGGTTTAGGTTATAAGGTAGGGGCCTCAATGATGAGGGTTTAGGGTTTAGGGTTTAGGGTACGTAGGGGCCTTACATTAATGATTAGAGTTTAGGGTCTAGGGTTTAGGGTTGCGGCCTTAATGATTAGGGTTTAGGGTAGGGCAAAGATTTCATTATGAGCTTGTCGTGATAGCAGTGCTGTGCGGTACGCGTGAAACACTGCAGACACTGGCAGCGCGTTTTGGACAGCAGTGCTGTGCTAAACACTACCCTAAACCTTCAGAAAGCTCTTTTCGAAATGTATAAATCCTGATCAAAGCTTCAAAAGCCTTAAGCACTTCACCCTACACCCTAAGCCTAAACCCAAAGCTCTTATCCTGAAACCTGAAACCCGAAATCTTAAACCCTAAACCCGCTTGTAGAATCTTCTAGAACCCTTATAGATCCCGTATGGGAACCCGTATAGTCCTCTTTGCAGGAACCCCCTCAAACCATGAAGCCCTGAAGTACGAAGGACGATCGAAGGCGTCTCCTCCGTGGTCACGGGCGTGGCGTTCGCAGCGCTCTGGGCTCAGTCCCGGCTTCGTTTCAGCGCTTGCTTTCTTGTGTTTTTTGCAACCGGAAGCGGCGGTGGTTAGGGCTTATAGGGCTTATAGGGATTAGGGTTTGGTGTGGCGAGGTAGGATCGCGTAAGTGGGGCGGTATCGGGTATTGCCGGTATTGCGGGGGTTTTGATGGGGTGTTAGAATCTGTTAGAAGGCTTATCAGCATTTTGGGTTCACACAAGGGATTCTACAAGGGTTCTGCAAGGATTCTATGAGGTTTGGGGCTTGGTTCTGCAAGGGATTTCACAGGGCCTCTAGGCCTTGTGTTGTTTAGGGTTTTACGGGGGTTTAGGTCATTGGTTGGAGGCTTGTGGATCTTCAACTCCGAAAGCGGGCGCATGAGACCATGAAGCGGAAACAAAGCGTCTTTGACGGAACGATAGTGCTTTGCTAGATTGAAAGCAGAGTTGTTTCAGATTCATTATAATGTTTGTTTTGGAAGCGCTTTTGGTATAAGTAAGGGGCTTTTATGAAGTAAGGGCTCGTAACGGTATTTCGTACGTCTTCGAAGGGTTCGGTTGGGGCGTATAAGGGCCTTGGTGGATTGCTGGAGGGATTTACACAGGCTTGTACGTGGGGCTTATGGGGGCTTGGAGATGACTTTGAAGGCATAAATGGATAGACGATGGGTTTTAGGGAGGCTTTATACTATGCCGCATCCACAGCAGTGTGACCCCGATGCCAGAGGTAACCGCAAACCCTATACTAAACTTGATAGGGTTCAGACAGTCAAGGCCCTCGAGATTTTTGCTTAGGAAATTAGGGTTTGGGAGTAAGGGCTAAGGCTTGGTTCAAGGACGCTCTGTCAACACCAGGGGTTCAGCCGTTTTCACGCGGACAGCTCAACCAGTCAGACCGCACCACAGCTCTGAGGTCAGGGCTGTCCCTCGTGCTTGGAATGATGGAGCGCTGCTTTGAGTCCTGCAGATGTCGGGCGTTAAGAGGTAATACCGAGGATATATCAATCCAAATTTGCAACAGTTAGCCGTATTGCACATATATTAGTCATCTCTAAACCCTAATCCCTAAGGTCGTAATCATGCACTCTCAGGCCCTGTGCCTTGCTGTTGTCCAACAACAGCAACAGCAGCAACAACAACAACTACCTACCCATGTACTTCCACTCCTTTGCTCCTGCTCCTGCTCCTGCTCTTCCGCTCCTGCTCCTGCTTCTCCTGCTCCAGCTCTTCTGCTCCTGCTTCTCCTGCTGCTGCTGCTGCTGCTGCTGCTGCAAGAACCACAAGTATGCCAACTGATTGCTACTGCCAGTATCACCTCCTGCTTCTGCATCATGTTTACGTTTGTTGTGGTGGGCTATTTTCACCTCCCATCGTTGTGATGGTGTTCGCAAGCTTTGCATGTTTCTGTTCAGTGGGTCCGTAGTCTTCCTCTTCTAGTATTGTTTAATCTTCATGCTCATGTAACAGCATTTTATAGCAATTCTTACACTTAAAGAACCCCTTTAAACCCCCTATAAATATTACCGCCAGTACATTTTACACCGTTTCATAGCAATTCTTACCGTAACAGAACCCTTTTTAAAACCCCTCTTTAAACATTATCGCCCGCATTTTTCGTCCATCTAACCCGGGACTTCCGTTCTGCAGGACGGGCACGTGCAGCTCCGGAGTGTGACGTCGGGCGAAATCATGAGGCTGGGCAGCCCGGATTGTTGAGGTTAAGGGTTTAGGGTTTGGGGTTAAGGGTTGAGCGTTTAGGGGTTATGTTTTTGGGTTTAGGTTTAGGGCTTAGGGTATGGGGTTAAGGCTTTATAGGGGCCAATGGCAGTGGGAGCGACTACAATTCAATATGGGGGGGGGTCCTTGAAAATTAGAATCCTGAGGTAGTATATTTCGTTAAGAAAGTGCATCTATGTATCTATGTATCTATCTATCTATATAGATGCATATTCACACACACTTTACATCCATATCTGTAGTAGTAGTAGTCGTCGTCGTAGTAGTCCTCGTAGTAGTCGTCCTAGTAGTAGTAGTAGTAGTAGTAGTAGTAGTAGTAGTAGGAGTAGTAGTAGTAGTGGGGCGTGAGATTTGGGGTGCAGGGGCCTTCCGTCAAAGGGTGCTTTTGCAACAGCGTCCCGTCTCGAATATGATCGGTCGTGTTCTCCTCAACCCCATACCCAAAACCCTAAACCTTTGAACCCCTAAGCCTAAACACAAAATTTCCTACTTCGATCGTCCAGCTGAGCTGGGGGCTTATCAAAACCGATACTGCGAGTCGGTCGGATCTACACGGGGTCTCTTAACGGTTCCCTTAAGGGATCAATACCGGAGATGTGACGGAGACACGGAAGTACAGACACAGATGCACAAGCACAAGCACACACACACACACTCGCTCTCTGTCCTTATTTATCTCATTGCTATATACATATATGTGTACCCCTATGTATAGTAATTACTGTTCTGAAAGTTAAGAGTTCAGACCCGGAAGTCAATGAGCATTGGTTCTCCTTCGTGGCCTGAGCGGAGGAACTTCCGGGCCCACCATGCGCCAATCGCAGCAGTGGTGCCGCCCTCATGTTCGTCCAAGGCTTTAGGCGAAGTTTGTCGTTCAGGGCATCAGCGGCTTAATGGTTTATAGTAAACTGTAGCACAGTATAAATATAAATATAAATATATATATATATGTAGCATACTGTATTATTGTAGTTATCGTATAGGGTTTATGGTTCTAAGGTTTAGGGTCTAGGGCTTGGCAGAAGTTTCGGGCGTTGGGGAGCTAGAGCTTTGGAAGCACAACTGACATGCTTTTCGCGTTAGAATAAATGTGCAGCAATTAGCCTACCTGTTTAGGTTTCCTTATCTCAATATCATGATTTCCTTGCATAAGCCCTGAAAAGCAGGTTCTTTAGGGTCCAGGGAGGGTTTGGTGGAGTTGTAAAGACACGCTAAACCTTAAACCCTGAACGTAAAGATTCCGACGACTGGTTCGGTTGTCCGCGAAGATGCAGCTGTCAGGGCATCTCCAGCACGTCCCATTTCGGTTTAGCGTTACGAGAAGGTTACTACTACTGCTTCTGCTACTCCTACTGCTACTGCTACTGCTGCTACTACTAATTACCGCTACTACTACTACTCCTCCTCCTGCTGCTGCTACTACTACTACTACTACTCCTGCTGCTGCTGCTGCTGCTATTGCTGGAAGGAGGCGTTTGGGATCAAATTTTGCTTTACCGTGTCGGGTTCGACTGAAAATAGGTTGTCAGATGTGAAGATTGAAGGAAGGTCCAACAGATGTTCGCCCGTCATAGATAACAGTTCGAAAGCGCTATATGTTAGTGTTAAGTTTCGGTTTTTAGGGCTTAGAATGCACCTTTGGCCGTTGGACATATTGCGTTGGCATAACAAAATAGAACTGTTTCCAACACTGCTCGCAGTGGTGCAAGGTTTGCATATCAGCTCGCAGCACTATCAACAGCAAATGAGAACACGAAGGAACAAGAGCTTCCCAAATAACAAATTAAAAACAATACAATTAAGCAACCATGCCACCCGACAACTTTACAAGACCCTGATTTCCGGGTTGCAACTTTGGCATGCAGCATCCTCCAGGCATGTTCTGCAAACGGCAAGCTTCTTGCCACGGGTGCCTTGGACAGGAGCGGGTCGGGGTTCTGAAAGATGGGGGGAAGCCGGTTGGAGGGGGGGAGGGGGCACCTTTTTCAAGGGACAAAGCTCTTTACTTCCCAAATCCACCCAGTCATGTGCCCTTCGTGCCCCGTACAGCCACCTACACCCTAAACCTACATGGCAATATAGAGGTCCGAGTACCAGTGTCACTTTGACCAGGTCCGAACTTATCTCGAATGCTGGCCCACCCCAACCAAAGAAACGTGCACCCTGAGCAAAACCTGCACGCCCCAACGCAAAACTTCGTTCCATACTCTGACACCAGAAGCCCTTAATCCCCAAGCCCTTAACCCCTAAAGTTAGGCCTTGCAGGCACACTTAAAGGAACCGCTCTCGGAACCCGTACAGGAGCCTGTAAACTACAAGGATACAAGGACCGTTTACAGCTATGCCTTGAAGTCAACCCTGAAAGGAGCCCTTAGAAGGGCCGCTAAACCCTAAGCTCCTAAACCCTAAACCGGGGCCTCTTAAAGGAGAGCTCAAAAGGACTCCTTAAAGTTGAACCTGTGCCCGAAGCCCTGCACCTAAACGAAGCCCCTGAGATACCCTGTAGCCCCTACGGTTTAGGGGGTTTAGGGCCTTTGAGGGGTTAGGGGGTTTGGGACGTTTAGGGTTTAGCCCAAAATCCTAAACCTCCTAAACCCTAAACCCCTACGCCCTCGAAGAATGTCGGAGATCCTCTAGCCCTTGAAAACGCCACCAACACAACTAACCGCCCTAAACCCCAATACCTTACAGAGCCAATATCCTTAAACCCGATAACCTTACAGTTTCCGTAGGGCATACTTTCTAAATAGATATAATCATAATGATTGCTATTTTAAGAATACCTTAAACCCCACAACCCTGTAGATCTAGTAACCCTACAAGGGACCCTTAAAGGATCCCTTATGGTAGCCCCTTAAACATCGGCGAGCATAGGACCGCCATCGCTTGGGACTTCGAGACGGCTCAGGCCGTGCGGGCCGGGTGCTCAAGGAAGGAAATTAAGCAGCGGTTTTAGGGTTCAGGGCTTTAGGGTTCAGGGTTTAGGGGTTTAGGGTTTTCGGTTCGGTTTTCTGGGCTCAGCATTTGAGGGTTTGGTGGCTTTGGTGTTTTTAAGGTTGTTGAAATGGTTGTTTGGGGTTTTGTTTCTTTTAGTGTTTGTTTGTAATATTTTGAAAGGTTTGTTACGGTTTGTGTTCAAAGATTTGTGTGTTTCATAAATGGTGCATGGTGTTGTGTGAATCAGGTGCTAAGGATGTTTACCCAGACCCCCGGGAGGATCCAAAAAGTAGATCCCTTAATGGGGGTTCCTATAAAGTACCCTTAGTAGTATAGGGCCCCAAATTAGGGGATCTACTTTCTAGATCCTCCCGGGGGNACCCCCGGGAGGATCCAAAAAGTAGATCCCTTAATGGGGGTTCCTATAAAGTACCCTTAGTAGTATAGGGCCCCAAATTAGGGGATCTACTTTCTAGATCCTCCCGGGGGTCTGGGTATAGATGGCTTGTAAACCTCGGCTATTCCGATTTAAGCTAAGTAGCGACCGACTCTAAACCCAAAAGCCCTAACCCCGAAACCCTAAAGCCTATATGGGAGCTTCCGAATATTAGGGGTACCTTATTTTGGTGTCCTTATAATAAGGATCCTACTCTTTAGGGTACTATATTAGGGTCCCCAATTTTCGGAAACTCCCATATGGTTTTGGGTAAAGTATGGGTTTAGGATGCTAGCACTGGTTATGGCAGGAAGAAAGGTAGCGAGCTACTGCAAATGAACCAAAATCCTGGGTCAACTGCAGTACCGTAAAAACCTTTGTGAACTGGTACACTCCTAGGTAAACTTCCACAGGCCCGGTTAGCAGGTAATGAGGCAAGGCAAGGAGGACCCTAAGCTCCAAGTCCCAGTTCAAAGTTGGAGAGTTGTTTTCCACGGTTTGCAGTTTCCTACTTGAGGTTGGGGCTGCTTATTGCAGTTTGCCAGTTTTTTAAAGAACGTTTAGTCAAGTTACCCTATCAGGTACCCATAGTAAATAATATACAGTAGTTTGTTCATGTAGGGTGTTTATGGCGCTTTTTGACAGGATTTCTAGGGCTCGCAGGGTTTATAGGTCTTGTGAGGTTTTGGGTTTAGGGTCGGGCTTGGGAGCCACATCGCCAAATGCCGCAATAAAAATCGGGTTCTTACTATGAGCGGTTTAGGGTTTAGGTGTTTAGGGGGTTTAGGGTTTAGGGGTTTAGGGTTTAGGGGTTTAGTTAGGGTTTAGGGGTTTAGGGGTTTAGGGTTTAGGGGTTTAGGGTTTAGGGTTTAGATGAGGAGCCTTGAGAGGCTACCATACATCCCAAAGCTTACCTGAAGTTACCAGAATGAACCCTACAAAGCCATTTAGAACCCTTTAAATTAAAGCCTTCGGAAAGCCTCTAAAGCCAGATAGAAAAGCCCTACCATCCATCATAAACCCTACCAACCCCTTAAACTTATTAACCCTATAGACCCCAGATAAACTTTCTAAACCCTACAAAAATCCTACACACCTGTGAAAAACCCTATAAACGCCTAGGTTTTCAGTGGCCATTCGGGCTCCGTTGCCAGCGTGGCTTTTGCTACAGACTCGCCGGCCTGGCAAGTCTTTGCTGCAAGGGATTCCCAGACCCCCGGGAGGATCTAGAAAGTAGATCCCCTAATTTAATTTAAGGGCACTTTACAGGAACCCCCAATTCAGGGATCTACTTTTTGGATTTTTTCCGGGGGTCTGGGTTAGTCGGGGCTTTAGGGTTTAGAGTTTATAGGGGCTTTCAGGGTTTAGTCGTCACTTTAGGGTTCAGGGGTTTAGGGCTTTGGGTTTAGGGGTGTTAGGGTTCAGGCGTTTCCAGGGTTTGCAGGAAGCTTGTCTAGCTGTCACTGCGTTTTTGTTGCGCTTTCTCTTGGATTTGACAGGCTCTTCTTCAATATTACTCTTCAGAGCGCTTGAATGGTTAACGCAGCTGTGGGTGGTGTTTGATTTTAAAATTCAATGCGAGCAATAGCCACGACGCATGCTATGGGTGCCGTGTTTGGGGCTTAGGGTTTCATATGCCCTTACCCGTTACGGTTTAGCCATCGGGATCTCGACTGTATCATCGTAGCCGTTGCTTTCCTTTTCAGCTGACTTGGTTGCCAGCTTGCTTTTAGCAGCAATTATGTATCGCGTGTACACGCATTGTGCCGAAAGTCGCAAACCTTCAAGTATATAGGGTTTGGGGTGTAGGGTCGTCCTCTGCCAGGCGGACGCTTGCAACTGGGTCCGAGGACTCGCGCCGCAACCGGGTTTTGGTTTCGGGCACCTCAGTAATGGTTTTTCCGTGCAAGGTTACTTTAAACGGGTATGACAAGGGTTTTGGTTGCGGGGCACTTGAATAATCCTTGAGAGGGTTCTTTTACAAACCTTAGGTTCAAGGTCCAGGCTTTAGGGTTTAGTAGGGTTTCGGGAATCATTTTGCTCGAGCCTCACATCCTAGGTTCTAAGTCCTGGAATAGTTCCGAAACCCTCGAAACCGTAGTCCTGGAACCCGAGTCCACCACTGCATACATGCCAGTCCAAGTCCATTGGGTCCAACTAGAAGCGGCCGGATTCTGTAGAGTGGCTCACGAGGATGCAGGTAGGCATCACAAAGTTTTTCCAGAAGTGTGACAGCCTGGCGCGAACCTAAATGAATTAATGAAATGAATGTTTGGAATGGCATGGCATGGCATGGAATGGAATGAAAGACAATATACCAATAGTTACGCAAATAGTTTATACATACATACATCCATACATGCATACATGCATACATAAGTCATGCAGACATGCATACAGGCAGGCAGGCATCCAGACATACAGACACACATACATACATGCCTACCTACCGACATGCTTACCTACCTACCTACCTACATGATGCGTTCATGCATGCATAAATACATTCATACATACGTACGCACATGCATGTATGTGTATGCGTGTGTATATCCAAAACACAAAATCACATACACATGACATTCAACTACACATACACTATACTGTAGATATATACATATACACCTACATGTATGCATGCAAATAGGGACCATTCGGGAATCAGAGCTTAGACTCGAGAAGTTGCTAGGACTGCACAGTGCGGCTGTGGAAGGTGCCAGGGTGCAGTGTGCAGCTTCCCGCAGCTTGCGTTGAGGGCTGTGGCTTTCAATAGGCTCCAAGCACCTTAAAGCCTTGCAATCCTTAAGCCTTGACCCCCAAAACCCCTAAACCGTCCTAAACCCCGAAACGCTACATGTGCCAAGTCTTGTATCAGGGTCTCTGTGTTAGCGTGGTCTTTTGACTTCGTAGTTAAGGCTTGAAGGCCTTGATTTTCGGAGGCTTTGCAGGCTTAGAGTCGTAGAGACCCGGGAAGGAGCCCCTAAAAGAACCTTCGAAAGGACCCTTCAATGAAACCCTGCAGAAGAGCCTACTCAAAGAGACTCTATGACCAGCCCTCTCTTTCTGAGCCTTCCCCGGGCCCTGCGAGGTGCTCGAAAAACGGCCCGAGCAGATCCTCAAGGCTTTCGGGCTTTGATCTTTTAGGCTTCAGGGTTTAGGGTAAGGGCTTCAGGGTTTAGGGGTTTAAGGGTTTAGGGCTTAGGGTTCGATAAGATCAGATGGAAGGGTGTACGTAGCTTTAGGGTTTAGGGTTTAGGGTTTTCCGGAGTGTAGGGTTTTTTAGGGGTTCCCAGACTCCGTCACCGGCATGGAAAAATCCAAAGCCAGTAAACGCAGGCAGGCACGTCGCCCGCCGACACATATCAGAATCTGGCTTAAGGCACAAGCCGAAGCGTCTGCCATTGAAGCTGAGAAGTGGGCGGATGAACAGGCGGCGCTACGCAAGGCATCGTCGGGGACTACACCAGCGGAAGGGCAACAAAAACAGCATGGTCCTGGTCAGACTGGACGCGAGGACCCTTTCGGCGGCGTTGCAGCTACGCAAGCTTAGGATAGCTCGTCCTCTGCCTCAGTCGAGGTGCTCATGTTTGATGAGGAGGAGGAGGAGGAGGACGAGAGAGACCTGGGCGCCACCCCGAAAGCGCCGAAGTACTGTAGAGGAGCCTTCTTATGATCTAAGGTACATTTCTTATTTAAAGTGGCTTTTGAAGTGTTTTGGCTGTTTTGGGTCCTTTATAGAGCACCTTAAAGGATGTCTCCTTTAAGCGACACCTTAAAGGAGCTCTTCGGGACCCTTCCGAGGACCCTTTAAGGGGCCGAAAGCCTATGAAACTACAGTTGATGGACAAAATCCTGCATGACCCTAAGGACCCTAAACTATGGGAATTATGGTATATTCCTTATAATGGGTAATGCAGGATTTTGTCCATCAACCGCATGGGTGGCACATGCCAGCCACGAGTCTAGCGAGCCAGGGCCCAAGAAACGCTGCAGGGTTTCAGTAAACTAGGGTTTAGGGATTGGGGTTTAAGATTTCGGGGCTTATTGTTTTATGAAGGCCCCCAAAACCCCGTAGCCCTAGGGTTTAGGGATTCGGATTCGGGTCTGGGATTTCGGGGCTTCTTCTTTTATGAAGACTCCAAAACCTCTGAGCCCAAAGCTTGAAGCCCAGACCCCAAAACCGCAAGACTTGAAACCCTAAACCCTAGGGTTTAGGGTTTAGGACCCGAAACCTTAAACCCTAAGTTTGTAGGGTTTAGGACCCGAAACCTGGAATTCGACAGGGCCATGCTGGCTGTGTCAAGGCAGTGAGCTTCTCCCAACATGGGAAGGCTCGACGGTTTACCCTTAACGGTTTACAACGGAGGTTTCGGGAACTCACGAATTTTTGGCCGGGGTCGGGATCAGTGGTATTTCGAAGGTTTCACTTGGGGTGTACAGGTCTTAAGGCTCAGAGGTTTGAAGATTTATGGGGTAGTCTAAGGTCGGGATGAGTAGTATGTTGGAAATATGAAGGCCCCCGCATGGAGGTTCAGATTCGCGGCCCTTCAACGTGTTTAGTCGAGATCGTCAATCTGCTTCCTTACCTTGACCAGCAACTGCATTATGACTGATTTACGGCTCCTAAGCAACAATACCGGCTATATGGTGCAAGTATCGCTGCCGCCCGCTATTCCAGGCGTTTTTAGAGTTAGGCAGCCCGCGATAACCAATATTTACATGATGTACTATATTGTAATATCGAACCATGTATTACAGCAGTAGATGGCCGTCTGAAGGGTCATTGGTACCATAAGATTGAACTGAAACACCACCGCCCTTGAGCCACCCAAGACTTGAAACGAGGAGCCTTTGTTGCGTTCAATGCCATGCTTAAACTCAAGCCCTGTGCTGCTTGATCGAATGGTGCTGGTCATTGTGATATCATTCTTTTTCTTTGGCAGCCGATGCTTCTTCAGGCTTCTTTTGCCCTTTTATCTTGACGATCATCCTCTAAACCTGTAGTTATTGCAAGACGAGAAGCTCTAGTCTTGTTGCTGGTGGTCCTACCACTGCTGTGCCTTGATCACAAACAACTCATCGCAGGGCCTCGCCAGCGGTGCGTGCCTGAGTCCGGCGACAGACCATGCTTCACTCAACACCGAACTGGGACAGACTCGTCGATACGGGCGTTGCAGTCCTATAGGCCTAAGTCCAAACTGGCAACTTCTAAAGCACCTCACATTATATCCGAAATCTCAGATTTAAAGCAAGCCTGTAGCTCACCCATAGATCAACTGCCCTACACCCCCAGCCTGACGAGTTCTGGGGCTTTGACGAAACTCCCATCAAGCGCGGTTAAAGCCCTTACAAAAAGCCTAC
Organism: Symbiodinium sp. clade A Y106; assembly: GCA_003297005.1. NCBI lineage: Eukaryota > Dinophyceae > Suessiales > Symbiodiniaceae > Symbiodinium > Symbiodinium sp. clade A. The sequence goes on from BGNK01000148.1 coordinate 263,478, forward strand.
CAACAAACTCTATAGCACCATGTAAAACCCTGAATCCTTAATATAGAATCCCATGACACCCTTCTGAAACCTTATAAAGCCCTTACGACAGGCTCGTTTGCAGAAGCTCCCTAGACGTACTGCGCCCTCAACCCTTGTCGTTCTAGTACTACTTCTATAAGGTACCCTCAACCGGTGAACCCTAGAACACCCTGTAAAAGCTCAAGCCTGCAAAAACCCCTACAAGGAATCCTAAAGCCCTAAACCCTTAAACCCCCTAAACCCCTAAACCCTAAAACCCCTAAAGCCCTAAAACCCCCTAGACCCCTAAAGCCTTAAACCCCTAAAGCTCCTAAAACCCCTAAACCCTCTAAGAAACCTCAGAAGCTTGAAACAACCCCACCAAGGCCCTACACCCTAAACCCCATCCAAACTGAGGCTCCAGTGCTGGTGAGGTCATGGTGTGGTCGGCCCAAGGGCGGCTCGCAAAGCCCTCAAAACAGTTGGGGTGGAGGGTGAGGTGGGGTGTTGGGTTGAGTTTAGAGTGTGCTATTGGGCTTCGTAAGGAGAGTTCGTTCCTTTAATGGCTTCTTAGAAGGTTTTGGAGGTTTTCCGAAGGGTGTGTCGGCTTGTGTAAGGCGTTTGAAAGGTGGTATAGGGTTCCATAAGGCTTCATAGGGGTCAGGAATTAAAGGGTTTCATCGGATGTTCCAGGCCTCTATAAGCATATCATTAAAGGTGTTTCTATGGGCTTAAGTTGTTGTTCAAAGCAGTTTTAGGGCCTCACGGCTTAAGGGTAGGTAGGACTCACCATTTTTATTGTTGTTACTAGGGTTCATGTCAGGGACTTTCGTAAGTGAGCATGGTCCGACTTCAAGTGGGGTTTCGGGTGAAAAACCGTAGTGTGCAATGGGGCGTTGTAGAATTTCAGGGAGCGGGGCTTTACATGGAGAAAGCTTGGGGCTTTAGGCTTCAAGGTTGGGGTTTGGTGCAGGTGCTGGGTTGGAGATGAGGTCCCGGCTACACCGTTATGCTGATGATTAGGGTTTACACTGGCACCCTTTGCACACACACACACACAGAGAGCCAGCCTTTATCACTTCGTTCTCAAATATTCCAGTCCGACACATCCGACCCGGTATGCCGACGGCTACCTGATCTAGATCCTCGCAACCCTAAGCCCTTGAGACCCCACATTAAAAACCCGTGCCACCAGATTGTCTTGTGAAAATGGACGAAGCCGGTGATTTGGGGGTGCTGCCAATGAGGTAGGCTTTATCCCCGACACTTTGTTGCCAAGCAGATGGCCTCATAACTCGCTGCTTGAGCGTGGCATCAGGGAGGAGATAGAGTGCTGTAGGAGCATCCACCTTCAGTGTGGTTTGCACAACGACTTTCACCTTTCCCTACGCTTGTTTGTCGGTTTCGCTTGACCGAAGAAGCCACAAGTCGCAATGAGAAGTTCTCACGAAGCCTCCTTTTGAAGACATCCGCTTGTGGTTTGGACAGCTTGTCTACTACCACCAGAAGGATCCATCGACAAGGGCTCTTGATCCGACCCAGGATCCATGTCTCGTTGAGGCTTCCTTGAAGGGTAATTATAAGGGCACTAGAAGGGCATGAGGGTTTAGAGTGTAAGAGATCATGTACCGATGTAGCATATACTTGGGCATCAAGGTCAAAGTAGTCCCTATATAAGAAACTCTAGGGCCGAAGTCTAAATGGACCCTCAGGGATATTGTAGCCCGTAGAGATGCGGTGCATAGTACTTTTCAAGGTTCCGAGGGGCCCCAAACCTTGAGCCTGAAACAGAAACCGACTGGTGGATTCTATAGTTTGTGATTGTAGGAGCATTTTTGAAGGGTTCCATTTAAGGGTCCCTCCAGTGCTTCTGCTCGAAGAGTGGGGGAATCTCCCTCGTCCACGCCGTAATTAAACCTGAAAACCTAAGCCCTAAACCTCAACCCCGAAACGTAAACCCTGAACCAACCTCTCTTAGGAGCTGAATCTCGCTCCCTGCGGTTGCGCTATCTGTGCGATCGGGTGCGCCGGGTTTCGGGGACCTGGGGGACTCAGGGGCTACCGAGGTTCAGGGTCGAGGGTTTAGGTTTAGTGCTTACCCAGACCCCCGGGAGGATCCAAAAAGTAGATCCCTTAATGGGGGTTCCTATAAAGTACCCTTAGTAGTATAGGGCCCCAAATTAGGGGATCTACTTTCTAAATCCTCCCGGGGGTCTGGGTAGGGGCTACTGGGAGGATTACGACGCTACTATATAAGATAGGCTTAGGGGACTTAGCCGTTTGGGGTTTAGGCTTAGGGGACTTTGGGTTTAGGGCGTTGGGGTTTTAGGATTTCAGGGTGTAGGGTAAGGGTACTACAGGGTTTAGTTTAGGCGACTTAGAGAACTTCAGCCCTAAGGCTCCAAGTACGCATTAGGGTTTAGGGTTTAGGGTTTAGGACCTTGGTGCCTTTTTAGGTTCCAAAAACCATAAATAAGGACTACTTGGACCCTTAGGGAAGAGGTTTAGGTTTAGGGTTTGGGGATGCTTCGGGCTTTTGGAGACCTAGGAGCTGCAGTCGATTTCAGGATTTGGGCTTTTGTCATGATGGACATAGGGTTTAGCTGGGCTTTGGAGTACCATACTTTAATACTTTTTTCTTGAAGGACCCATTATGAAATAAAAGTTTATACTTTTTCTCCCTGGTTACTTAAAAGCCCAGTTAATAAATGAGCATAATACAGCATATTAAATCAGGGTCCCGATTAAGCAGCCATGTCCTTGTCACTGTATCGGTCACACTAACATCAGCCCATATATGGCGCAGACTCGTGGGGACTTGTGAAGACTGTGTGGCGCTGCAGGCCTTAACCCTGATGGCCGTCCATGTACGTGAACCCCGTCAATCCAGGTCATGAAAACCTTGCCGGGAACCTACTTTATCATTGGAACCCTAAAGCGCTGAGCCCAACAAACTCTAAACCCTAAACCCTAATCCCTAACCTCAACCTGACAATCGACAATCTCGAACCTCAACACGTTGAACCCGGAAGCCGAAAACGAGACCTCTAGCGAGCCTATGCCGAATACCATCGCCTGACTCCTAAACCCTATCCCGGCATACGTCTCCTAGGCCTGAAGTTGTAGTAAGCTGCAGCTTTTTCATAAACTCGTCCCCAACGCACGCCCATAACAATTCTTCTGAAGGCCTGTAAAGCCCGTTGGGACAGCATTTTTCAAAATTATAAATCCTCTATGAACCCTCAGCTCCAGGGGCTGTATATTCCCGGCCTTATCAACCCCTTTAAGGGGGGGAGACGTTAAGTTGCCATAATCAGAAGACCATATTATCTAGTATAGATCCCTGTCATGAAATCAGTTAGCTCCTTCACAAGAACTCAGTGATGAGAAGGTTCTTACTATTTATCTGGACTTCAAAATACGCGAAAAAAGCCCTTAGTGGCAGGGCCGGGGGCCTCGCATAAAACCCAATTAAGCCCTCCAAACCCTAAAGCCAACAACCCGAATCCCCGCAACCGGTGAGCCCCGAAGCTCATGAAGCCCTGCAAACTCCTTGAGGCTTACAGCCCCAAACACTAAAAGCCCCAAGTCTAGAACCGTTAACGGAGGCCTGGAAAAGATCCCTGTAGAAGGAACCCCTAAACTAACGCAAACTCACCACAACCTGAAAGCGGAAAGTCAGGTATTCCCCCGACGGGATGAGCCTTGCCGTGGGTGGCACAGACGGTCAATGCAGGCAGCGTATAATGTAAGGTTTGGTTGGGGTGTTGGGGATAGGCATATATAGATATATGTAAATATACATATAGTAGAAGCCAGAAAGTTGGAACATCATTCTCCTCATGCCCTTAAGGTAAAGTATAAGGGATCCTAGCACGAATCCTCCTAAACCCATGTTCCAACTTTCTGGGGTTCGCTGTATCTTCATGCAGACCATCCGCTTACAGACCGACCGAGTGAACCACGGACTTGCAGGCATGCGTGCGTGCGTGCATCTGTGCATGCATACTTACATAGGTGGATACATACGTACACACGCAATCCGCACATACATGTCATCATGAACGGTTCCTGCCACAATATACACTGCAGACAGTTAACATATTGAAACGATTGGTCATGTGTGAAGGCCAGGGCGGTGAGTGACTAGGGGAGGTTCAGGGATCACACGGTCCAGCAGCGATCACAGCTGGATAAAGGTTTAGAATTCCTGAACTCTAAGCCGAAGCCTAAAGTTGTAGTCGAGCGCCCTTCAAGTACTATTGGGGCCTAAATAACTACCTGTACTACTTTTTTTTTTTGGTGGGGGGGGGTCCTTATCTTATTATAATTATAGTAGAATATACCCCCAAAACGGCCCAAAAGCCTATTCTACTATTCTAACTATTAAGGCTCCGATGTGATAGAGCCCTATTATAGACCCTTTTAAAGGAAGCCTTGAAAGGGAACCCTATTCCAACTGCTAAGGCTCCTTTCGTATCGGTCTCAGGCCTCCCAAAGCGGTCAGTTGGAGGGGTCAAAGAGTCCGAGGCCGAATTCTCAGGTAAACCCTAAAGCCCCTAAGACCCTTAGAGCCCTAAGCCCTAAAACAGCCCTAAAAAACCCTAAAAATCCAAAACCCTTATACTTATTGGCTGTAGACTCAACTTTTCAACTTTTGGGGTTCTTATAAGGTAGTCGATTTTGAAAGTTTCAACTGTTATTTCCTTGGGTTTTGGGCCAGTGAGAAACTCCCTGGTGCTTAGTATTTCTGTTTGGTTCTTAGTAGGGAATAGGGTTCCTTTAAGGGTTACTATAAGGGTTCTACTATAGGGGTTTAGGATTCTTAGTAGGCTGCCTGGTGCTTAGTAGGGAATGGGGAATGGATTCTGGGGACGATTATTGGGGATTATATCAGGGATCCATGCCCCCATTCCCTACCAAGCACCAGGGAGTAAATCAAAGGTCCATGCGCCCAAGCAGTATATACCTTGGCCTTAGTGTAGTACCCATGTAGTCCCTTATACTACATAGGTACTTTCGGGCCAACTCCTATATGGGTGTTTCCGAAAATAGGGGACCCTAATATAGTACCCAAAATAGTAGGATCCTAAAAAAAGGACCCTAAAATAAGGTACCCTTTATTTGACTGAAACTCCCAGACAATATAAACTATTTGCGTACATGGACCCTTCAGGAACCTTAGGGTTGTAGTGCAGTTCACGAGCCGGCTTAGTTTTTGCGCCCGAAGAGCTCTCCTGGGACAGCGTACATCGAAGCACAGGAGCAGAGAGAGCGAAAACCATAGGTGAGGTGCGGTAGAAATGCAGTTATAGTGGAATTTGAAACTATGAATGGAATGATAGTTAGCAAGTCTCATCATATTCGATCGGCCGCGACAACCAGAGCAACAATCGACTGCAGTCACGGCGAGCAAAACATGAACCCTAAACCCTAAACCCTAAACCCCTAAACCCCTAAACCCTAAAACCCTAAACCCCGTAGTAGTAATGACGGTGGCAACTGCCATGTTTTGTTGTCCACCTGCCCTGAGTCTTCATCATCGCCAAATCCTCGTCTGATTCATCATTGCTGGCATCACATAATGTAGAAGCCTAACTAAATACCAACAGTAGTCCTTATGGCTCCTTACTATCACTCTATATAGTAATTAAGGAGCCCCAAACCCTATTCTAATTATTAAGGCCCCCCTATTACGCAACCCCTTGTTTAAAGGAACCCTATTCTAATTATTAAGGCCCCTACGTTAAAATATCATCGTCCTCCTGAGAGCTCCGATGACAGCGCCAGGATCTACAGCATTGGCACCGGCGTCTGCATCCTCACGATTCAGGCTTAGGGGTTAGGATTCAGGAGTGTGGGTGTTTTTGTAGTCAGCGGCAGTATGTGGCCTTCAAAGTGTGGACGTTTTGAAGGGCAGTACATACCATGCTCGTACATATCCTATGCTGCGTGAGGGCCCAGGCTGCGATGTTAAAGCGAGGTGAAGGAACTCAGAGCCGGTATGAAATTTACAGCATTCAGTGTCCCCAGCACAGACCCCCCTTGCATTGCTTGTCAAGCTTTATATGGCAACATGGTAGATAGTAGAAGCCATAGTTGCGATGAAAACAAACTGGTGCGAGCTAAGTATGGTAGTCCGGACCTCGGTTCCCGCGTTGTCCCCTTTCTCCTCAAACCCTAAACCCTGCCATGCCCCAAAACGTGTAAGTAAGCGTTGCCCCAGAACACCACCAAAGCTAAAGCCCGCAAATCAACTCCAAGACCCTACGCCCTAAACCGTAAACCCCGGAACCCCTCAAAGCCCTTCGTAGCATTCCAGCCTTGCCAGTGCAACAGCGACCCTGCTGGAATCCGGTCCTTGGCCTTCTCACCAGCCGGGGTCCTGGAACATTACACGCGTGGGCTTGATGGGCTGAGAGGGCTGAAGGCACACAGAAGACAGCAGCCATACAATGCTCGCAAGATCAACCTGTCTGTGCACCAGTGAAGTCGGTTACATAGCAATAGGCTGTAAATGCTGCACCTGAAACGCCTGAACCCTACAAGATTTGCCAGTCTTCTCCCCTGTGGGGTGCAAGGCACGCACCTGTGGTTCCGGTCTCGGTAGTAGAAATGCTTCCCATACCCAGAGGCTCAACAGTAGTTCTTGTTGGGGATTCATATTTAGAATCCTATAAGGTAATCCCAGACAGGAACTACTATGGAGCCTTTGGGTAGCCAGTACTGAGGACAGCAGATGAGTTTTGAACTGGGAGGCAGATTCATCGGACTGTTTTTGTCCTGTTTACTAGACCAGCTTGCTCTCATAAGATCGTACGTGACTACATGCTTACATACCGCAGTTGCATGCAGATAGCAAGGCATGCACATAGATGCAACATTTGTTTTAGGTGGCGGCATGTTTTACTGCATGTGAGCCATGCGATGTATGGCAGATGGTCAAAACTACAACTGCTGCACAGTGGCATATGTTGCATTTTCTATGCGTCGTCACTATCCATAGTCTTCTTATGTCTGATTATCTCTGTCTCGCTCTCTCTCTATCTCTCTCTCTCTCTCCCTCCATGTGAATTCATATTAGAATGTATACGCATGTGTGTATATGTGTATAGACGGAGATAATAAACAACTATATACATATAGGCACGCGCACAATTTATGTGCTTATTCAAGCATGTACACCTGTGCGTACATTTTTCTGTCTGTCTGTCTGTCTGTCTGCCTGTTTGTCCGTCTGTCTGTTTGTCGCTCTGGCTCTCTGGCTGTTTGTCTGTAGGGTCTGTATATATGTGTGCGACGTTTATGATACTATGCCTTGTTGTACAACACGACAGAGACCTAATATAGGCGCCTGAATAATTACCTATACTATTCTGGGGGTTCCTTATTATAGTTATAGTATAATGGGCCCTATACTACTCCCCTATATGAACCCTTAAAGGAACGCTTATGATACCCGTATTCCCCTATATGAACCCTTAAAGGAACCCTTAAAGGAACCCTTTTTAGGAGCCTGATAAGTGCGGACGGGGGCAAGGCCGGCACGCTCTTGGCAACGGGCTCCGAATCTGGTGGGCTCTTCGTCTTCGGCAACTTGGGCCGGTTCAGGGTTTAGGGGTTTAGGGGTTTGGGGGTTTAGGGGTTTAGGGTTCAGGGTTTAGGGTTTGTTTTGTTTTGGTGGTCTTGGGGGCTCAAGCCCGAGTGTCGAAAGATCAGGGTTATTTTTCATAGATGTGTCCAGCAAAGACCAATAGGCGTGATCATATTCGCTTACCTAGAGGATCATGGGACTTAGAAACTAGGGTTATAATTCAGGTAACTATACTTATAACTACTTATAACCCCAATTAAGGTATTTATAACCATACTTACTAAGTCCCATCTATATTATAATACTGAACAGAATCCCTGCTCTGAAAGGGCCAGGACGGGATATATGGCTATGGGAGTTTCCGAAAATCCGGGGTACCTTAAAAGGGCTCCTTTAAGGGTTCCTAAAAGGGATCTATAAGGGTTCTAGTCAGGGTTTCGGGTTTGGGAGTTTCCGGAAATTAGGGGTACCTTATTTCGGGGTCCTTATTATGAGGATCCTACTGTTTAGGGTACTTTATTAGGGTCCCCTATTTTCGGAAACTCCCATATGGCAGTTTATGGGCAAGACCCTAACCCTAAACCCTAAACAACTCAAAACCCCAGACCCTGGACCTCCAGAGTTCCGGCAAATAAGCCCATGTATTAGGGACCCAAAAAGGACATAAACATAAGCATTTTAGGGTTTAGGGTTTAGGGTTTAAGCATTTTACAGGGATATCCTTACCTTATTGGGCTTCATTATAAGGGGGTTTATATGGGATATCCCTATCCTAATTGTTGCTTATGTGCCTTCGCGGGGCCCTAATGTAGAAACCAAGAACTCTGGTTTTGAGTTTACTCGTTTGCAACAGCCCTTAGACTACCCCAACCTTCCTTATGGAATGTATAGGGACGTGCATAGGTTGACCGGGCTGCCGTCAGTCCAAACATTATTCGACAGTCTAAGAATGGTGAGCTGTGCTTGCATGACACTATGCCCGAAGCCAAGCCCTAAACCCTAAACCCTTAAAGTATTTTCAGCAATTTCAGCACACAGCTCAAGTTCACGCGGAGATTGAGTCCTTCCTGGTACTTTCGGGCTCAGCTTGGTCCCAAAACCCTGCTCCAATTATGAAGGCCCCCCCAAAACCATTCAAAAAATCGTGTCGAACCCCTTAAGGAACTCTATACCCGTCTAAAGGAACCCTATAGAACCCTTTCCAGGGATCCTATGGAACCCTTCACGGAACCCTAGAAAGGAACCCCAAAGCACCTTTGGACGAACCCTTTAAAAGGAACCCTACTCATAGCTACTCAGGGTTTCGCTTTTTTTGCCGCCGGGTCCGAGTGCGACTGAGGCACTGCAGATGGCGATTGTAAGCTCGCCATGCAGGTCGGTTTTGGGGGCTTCGGGATACCGCAAGGGTTACCAGCTATAAGGGGATTCCCTAAAATGCCTGCTATTAATGGTTACTATAACGGCTCCTTTAAAGGCTTTCTGTAAGGGTTACTATTGGGAATTTCCTTAAAGGCTTTCTATGCGGGTTACTATCAGGGTGGGCTTCGGGGACTGGGCTAGATCAAGTTATGTTTAGAATAGGGCTCCTTTTAACGGGCTGCTAAACTTTAAAGCCCTAAGCCACAACAGAGTCCCCTCTCGCACGCACCTTGGGCAGGAACACATCCCAGAAGGGCAGCAGTACCCGGTGGGGGTCTTCGCGGCAGGGGCCTTGGAGATCTTGCATAGCTTGATACCAGTGGGGCTTTTCAAAGTTGGCAAGATACCCTTTACCATCAGCTTTGCCGTTTGCTTTCAGTCTGTGTCGAAGCTTTCTGTCTGAGCTGGCTCTGACTGAAATACCCTTGTGCTGCTGGGCCTCGTCTTCTATAATTACTACTACTACTACTACATACTACTACTACTACTGCTGCTGCTGCTGCTGCTGCTGCTACTACTTCTACTACTACTATTGCTGCGGCAGCTACTACTACTACTACTGCTACTACGACGACTACGACGACTGCTACTACTACTACTACTACTACTCGGACAAGTAGTTCAGGAGTCTAGCAGGATGAGGATGAGCAGCAGCATGAGCCGGATGAGCAGTGGCAGGACTAGGATGAACGATAGCAGTAGCATGTAGGGGCTATCAGTGATCAGTTGCAGAGTCTGTCGGTGAAATCACCGTCTGGTTGGCACAGCCGGAATATACAAACCTACTTTTGCTTGGGATCTAAACCGTCTGAACCGTCTGTCTGCGGAAGGTTGCCTTTTCACCTGGGCCGACGCCGGGGTCCTATGCTGGAGTTGCTAGAATATGGGAGTTTCCGAAAATTAGCGTTCTTTTGGGGTCCGTATATTAAAATAAGGATCCTACTTTACTTTTTTGGGGTATCATGCGTGCGGAAGAGTGAAGGAGTCGAAACTCCAGGGACATAATGCGGGCATGCTCGTCATCGTGAATTCTTGTGTAGTTCTCTAAATTCGGTCCCCCTAAAAGTACGGCACCCTTATAAACAGGACCCGAAAAGGGGAACCTAATTTAGAGAACTACACACTTCGTAACTACTGGAGTGCCAAAAAGAGTACACTGTTGATAAAGTGTCAAGGTATGAGGTAACACGAGACAGAAATCGCCTGTGCTTGGACCAATGCCTCACCACACAGGTGACATGACGCAGGCCCGTTATACGATCCAACTGTCAATGTGAGAGGCCTCCATAGACCCAGAATGTCTACAGCCAGAATCAAAACCCCGCCAGGTCAAAACTAAAAGGGTCCGAAATATCTACGTCGTACGAAATTTCAAGGGGTATTTCAGTTATGGTTTTGTGTACGTATCCCCCCATATAGGTACCTGGGATCTAGGAACCTTTGGCAGTCCCAAAGCAGCAGCGCGAACCCTGCAAACTGCTACTACAGTGATCGTGATACTCAGAATGTTGACCCCTAATCCCTAAACGTTATAAACCCTGAACCCTCTGAACCCTGAACCCCTGCTCTAGTCTCCGTGTAAAGCCTAGCCTCAAAAGGTGGGATGAAGGTAGGTAGGATTAAAGTTTAGGGTTTACCTTAGCCTACAATTCAGTTCGACTCTACAAGGAAGTAGGTTTTATGCTAGGTTCAGGTAGGGTCTGGATCCTTTGTGTACAGGCTCTCAATTGGGGATCACTCCACCTACCTGCATCCGGAGTATACCTTCAATCATAATATGAAGCGCCTTATACTTTGAAGCATAGGAAGCCCTTAAAGAAAAACCTACAGATCCTTTATATGAAGCCCCTGGTTTGTCAAGGAAACCTATAGATCCTTTATATGAAGCCCTTATTATTTAATGTATATTCCTGAATTTAAGGGGTCTTGGGCTCTCTTAAACCCTAAACCCTATAGATCCCTTAAAGGAACCCTAGGTACATTCCTTGATCTAACGGACCCCTTGGGCTCTCTGGGCCATGGAGCCCCTTGATCCAGGCCACCGCCGCGGCGGGCTCTGGCAGGAAGATCCGGGTAGCGTGGCAGGCTCGGGTCTAGGGCTCCCTCAAAGGATCCCTTAAAGGGGGTCTAGACGGGTACTAAAATGGGGGTTTGGGGTTGAGGGGTTTAGGGTTTAGGGGTTTAGGGTGTAGCGTTCATGGTTTTGTGCTTAGGTTTCAGGGGTTTAGGTGGTTAGGGTTTAGGGTTTTCAGTTGAGGGTGGTAGGGATAGCCTTGTTGGGGATGCAGGGGCTGTCTAGGCTTCTTAGTTGGTGTTGTGCAGGCTTGCTTTCTGGGGTTCTAGTGGTTTCTTCTAGTGATTGGGGTTACAGTGATTACAGGGCCTTGCGTACTGAATGCAAGGATACGGTGGATTGTGGTGTGGACATTTTTGGTTCTGGGAGCAGAACTAACTTCTTTGGGCAAGGTTGAGAGGAGTAAGGGACCCTCATTCTTCAATATGCGGAGCCCTAAACAAGGTACCACGATTTTTCTGAAGTCGGAAACCGCCATAATTTAAAAAGTCTGCCTTAGATCATGACGACGGGTTGTTTTTTGCGCAGTGGTCTCTTATTGGGTCCTTCCCGCAACATGACAAGCTATGAACCCATGCACCCCCAAACCCAAACGCGATTTGATGCTAAATGCAAAAAGTCCACTGCGTGTAAAAGACCCTGCCCTATAGTAACACCTTATATCACCGTTAGCAAACCCTTATGCAAGAAACAAACAGACAACAGCTGTCTTGGTTACAACCCTACACCCGAAACCCTAAACACCTAAACCCTAGACCCTAAACTCTAAACCCTTGTATTCCTATGCTTTGATTCCTAAGCTCTCGCTCCCCCTAAACCCCTAAACCCTGAATCCCTAAACCCGAACACCCTAAACCCCTAAACCCTAAACCCCTAGACCCCCACACCCTAATCTCCTAAACCCCTGAACCCCTAAACCCTAAACCCATAAACTCAAAACCCAAACACTTTGAGACTCGACAGGCTAAAGATGTGCACTCCTCCGCCCAGAGGGCTTTGACGCAAGGAGTCACCGGTTAATGAACCCTTCATGGGTTCTACAAGGCTCTTCTTATATGGGTTCTATCCGGGTAAAATTTTCATGGATTCCATCAAAGGTTTAGGGTATGGGGCTTAAGGTTTGGGGCCAGGAGGTGCACAGGTTTTCGGATCTAGCGCATTCGTGTATTGAGGTATAGATCTATGCCGCGCATTTCGAGGTTTGGGTGTTGGGTGTTCAGTGTTTGGGTTCAGCGTGAAGCTTCGCATTGCTGTCGGGTGCCTCCAAACGGAGCCACCCTTGTAGCGGACACGGATGCCGAAGTGCAGGACCGTCCTTGAAGCGAATTTAGGGCGTGAGGGTCTACGTTTAGGGTTGGAGGCTTATGGGTTTTAGCGTTTGCGGTTTCAGTATAGATCTCAAATAAATCTCGTTGATGCCACGGCAGTGACAGCATCGCATTAGTGTTGACACTGTCCTCTGGCTTGTCACAGGTTAACCTACGAACCTTGATAGCTTGGCCTTACGACCCAGAACTGTTCAGTTGTTCGGCGCGTGTTGTCCTTCTGTGTCTTGATGTGCGCAGTCCGGTTCTGTTAATGTGTTACATTGAAGGCGACGGTGGTGTCAAGGTTGTGATTGTCGCTCCTGACAAAATCCTAAAGTCTAGAAAGAAACGCAATGCACATCTAGGATGTCTTCACATGTACCCTAAGGGTCCATGTACCCAAATATGTACATTGGCCCCAATGTACCTATATAGGAACTACCTTAAGGCCAAAGTATATACTATTTGGGTACATGAACCCATAGGGGTCGCTCCCCGTGAACCTTCAAGCATCCAACCCGACGTGTCCCCGTTTTCCCCAAAGGGGCCGAGCCCAGAACCAGATAAGGGATGATGCCGGCCAGACCTGGCACTGTCGCCGTTTTAGGATATGTTCGGGGTTTGTACGGTTAAAAGTATGGGTATCCATATATGTCTGTGTATATATATATATATGCGCAATGAACATATGTGTACATTTATGTACGCATAGCTGTGTATATATATATATATGTATATATATATATATATATACATATATTTATAATTATATTTATGCATATATGTGCGCGTGCTCGTGTGTGTGTGTGTGTGTTCATCTGTATTTATATATATATATATATATATATATATCTACACATGCACATGTACACATACCTATTTACATGGACATCAGTATATGTATATGTATTGTGCAGACACTGGCACATTAGTTTCCCACACCGTCAATACATGAATTCTTTGCCCGCTGCATTTTGACCGCTACGGGTCCGAATTGCCAATCGCTCAATGCCAAAGCGGCATTTGCTATGGCCATCGCATTGAGCGCAAAAGACTGCATCGCGCTTGTTCAGGGCCAGTCAAGACTCCTCATCATCATCTTGTCTTCTTCTTCATCATCGCCGTCAGCTTGATAATCACACGTGTCAGCACGGCACGAAGATCAAGTCAGAGAAAGGAAGAAGCCTATCAAGACGACCCAAACGAACAAAGTGCTGATATACACCAGCATAGCAACAATGCAAACATGAAGCACCTTCACCTGTTGATCTACATCTTCGCAGCACTGGTAGCATTCGTAGCAGATCCTCGGCAGGTTTCAGATTCTTGGCAGTTCGGGGACTTTACACGTATCAGCAGATTAACGGAACAGGTGCAACCGGATTGGGCCATGTCTATTCTACCTCTGTGTGTGGTGCGCAGGGCATTGCCTACATGCTGTCCTTAGCGGAAACAATGCGCAGCCCAGATGTAGACGAATTCAGACGGATCTTCACCTCAGATAGTTTTCATTGATTTATGAGGCCTCGGACGTAAGATCACTGATACGCAGAAAACCGATGATAAGCCCTCTGGACCCTAACCCTAAGGGTCCATGTACCCAAGTAGCATATACTTTGGCCTTGAAAGTAGTTCCTATATAGGTACATTGGGGCCAATGTATATACTATCTGGGTACATGGACCCTTGGGGTAAGCCCCGAAAGTGATTAGAATCAAGACCCTGCGATGCGCTGCCCTTGTCCCCATCGAGGCTCAGCTGCCCAGAGACGAAACTGGAGGGTTCAAGGTTTGGGGATTAGCTTGTTCTTAACGACTGTCTTGTCATTCGCATGGTTGCCGTTAGTATACTGCGGTACTAAAAATGTGTAAAGAGGTGCTTGTAAGAGGCTTCTACAACAGTTCAACAGTGCTTTCCACCATCGTCGTGTCCATGAAATGCTTCGGTTTACCAACAAAGCTTCTACGTGCACATGTTTGTTTCAGGGGTTTGAAGGATTGGAGAGTGGCAGCTGCAAGCCGATTTCCCAAAGCCAGTGAGCGATGTGGGGTGCAAGCGAGAAGAGGGTGGAAGCCTCAGTGTCTGGTTCGGGATTCAATTAAGGGTTCCTTTGAGGACTACTAAGAGATCTATAAGGGCATTATAAGGGGTTTAGGGCTGCTTTAAGGACTACAACAAGGGATCTATATGGGCACTGTAAGGGGGTTTGGGATTCGGGCTGTTGAGGGTTTGGGCTTGTTGGGGTTTGGTGGTTTTCAGGATTTAAGAGACACTGCCCAAACAAGTGTCTAAGCAGCACAGCAGCAGCAGCAGTATAGTGATAGGCGATAAGGACTGAGTTTAACTTAAACCCTAACCCTAAAGCCCTAAATCATCCTAAATCCTCAAGCCTCGCACTCAGAACTTGAGTGATTGAGAAGTGGTGACCGTACTCGCAGGAGTAGCCATAGGGTCAGCGCATAATCCGTCGGATGGGAACGCAGAGGACAAGAAAAGGCAGCACAGATGACAGAGCACCCTCGGACGCCAAAGAAAGAGCTCAGGTCCTTTTGTGGTTTAGGGTAAGTAGTCGTCAGAATGCACCTATCATATCTAAGTTGCCACATCTAGGCAGATTCGTAGCAACACTGTGAATGCTGATGCTCCCTGGCCTAAGGCTCGACAGCTATTGGTCCCGGTTGCCTTGACAAGACGTGCTTGCTGTAGCGAGTCGTATTCTTGCCCATGAAAATGAGTATGAGTCAAATCAACTAGTAATGCTGTGACGGCGTGAACAGGCACAACAGTTTTTAAGTTGCGAAGAGTTCTTTTGACAATGTTCAGAGGAATCATGCCAGAAGCAAACCCAACGCTTGAACGCGACATGTGGGTTCAATGTGGGGTGAGGGGTGCAGGAACTACGGTTACCTCACAAGAAGGATCCTATTACTTAGAGCTCGACATTTGGGTCCCCGACTTTCTGAACCAAGCCTAAACCTACCCTAGCCCCCCTTTACACCTCAACCCAACTCTGCACGCCGGCACGTACGACACAAAGCCCACCCTAAACCCTAAACCCATGTGAATTCCGTGTCCGAGGCTGACATCGACGATCCGCCTCTGTTTGGAGGCTTGCGTCATACCAGAACACAGGGGCGCCTTAATAATTACTAAAACCCTAGGGTTCCTTTAAAAGGAGTCTATAAGGGCTACTATAAGGAATCTATGAGGGTACTATAGTATAGGGGCTTTAATAATCACTAATAGTAGTTTGGGGGCTCCTTGTTATAGTATAACCCCTAAGCCTTACTTTAATTCTTTAAGGCTTCGTGTTAGCTTACTCCAAAACCCGGTTCCAAGCGTTAAGGCCCCTGCAGTACCCCACCAGGCAGCCTTACTGGCAGAGCGTATCCATAGTCTCCATATTACCCAAAGGCCCCAAAGTAGTTCCTTTTGGGGGTTCATATTTAGAATTCTATAAGGTAATCCCAAAAAGGAACTACTTTTGGGCCTTTGGGTACTTACTTTTGGGGGTTTCACAAATTTTGTACGTAGGATCCTAGAAGGTAGCCCCAAAAAGAAACTCCAACGGAGACTGCAGGTAGGGTGTAGGTTTTCTTTCGTGGTAATCGGAAGGGTTTGGTATACTTTACAAGGAAAACTTTAACGGGGCGACTCCCGGAAAGTCGCCCATGGGAAGCCAAGATATGAAATCATGGACTCTACCTTACAAGCACAACCTGCGTTTCTTTTTTGTAAGCTTTTTAAATCCCTTAGGGATGCTGGGATGCTGCAGCTTTTTGCTGGGCTCTGCGACTCTTTGGGGTGTACGGTTTGGGGGTTTAGGATTTAGGGTTTCAGGGTGTACGGTTTAGGGGTTTAGGATTTAGGGTTTAGGGGTTTAGGGGTTTAGGGTTTTAGGGTTTAGGGGTTTAGGATTTAGGGTTTTAGGGTTTAGGGTTTCGCACTGAGAGCGCACAGCAGCTGACAACACAACTGAAAGCATGGGCATGTAGCTCCAAAGAGGCGAGTTTGTTCTTGTGTCAACCAGCAGAAGAGCCCGCGCGACGCACCGCCGATGTACATTGATTTGCACGCTGCTAGCAATCGGTAGCAAGAGAGTCGTTTTCTCAGTAGACAGTAGAGTACATTCGGGAACATGTTTAATATGGGGGCCTAAATAATTACCTATACTTACTATTTTGGTGGTTCCTTATTATAATTATAGTAATTAGAAAATCCGCCAAATCCCTATTCTAATTCTTAAAGCTATAGTATGTGAGCGCAGTAGACTCTGCTCCTGGTCGAAGGGTACAGCGCAGTGTTGAAGAGCTTGCGAACTGCCCTTCTTCAGATCTAGGACCTGGCTTTGAAGCGGGCGTAGGGTTAGGGTTTAACCCTTCATCCTAAAAACCCCGCAGCAAAAAGAAAAAGGACACCAAACTCTCGACGCTCTTGAAGAGCTTAGTGCACCGCTGTTTCCGGAGGTGCCCAACATGAAGAAATTGTATGATAAATAGTGCCACAAAAGGGTATCCTCTGATTGTCCCTAGTATAGTTATGAAGCCAAGCCCCCAAACCTCCGAAGTTTGCCATCGCCTCGTTTCCGGCTCCAGCGTGTTCGTGCGCATCGGCCATAGATGAATACCAAAGCCTCCTGCACGTATAGACCTCAGATAGTTTTTGCCGGTTCCTTGTTACAGTTGTAGGAAAACATACCCCGAAAGCCCGTTCCAATTATTACGGCCGCTGTATGGTATGGTCGACGTGTGGGTTCAGAGCTTCGGCTTCGGATCTTCTTGGGCAAAGATGCCCACAGCAGGCACAGGGGCAAAGAATTCCTCGAGCCCTGATTCTGGCTTCAGAAACTCCTGACGACTAGCCCTAACAACTCACGGTACAGACAAATCTACGATAAAGATACTAGAATATACCCATCTACATATATAAATACGACACAATAGAACACAATAATTATACAACAATCATACACGTTAAATACACTATAATGCAATACAGTGAAGGGCTGAGGGGCCCGGATTCCGAAAGCGCTCGTAGAGCAGTAGATAATTAGTTCCGCAGCGCCATGCCGACTTTTGTCGGAGACCCTGCTTTAAAGAGCGGCGAGTTAGGAGTACGGGAGCTGGTAGTCTGTCTTATACGAGTTCATTCGGGCTGTACAGGGGTGTACAGGGTTTATAGTTGTTCATACAGGTGACACTGGGCTGTTGATTTAGAGCACTGATTGATAAGCGTGAGGATACCGATTATGACCCTTCTGAGGCAGGGTTCTACGATTGAGGTGTTGGGTAACAAGCCATTAAGCAGTTCGGTGTTGCCGGACCTCCTGCTACTACCACTACTACCACTACCACTACCACTACCTCTACTACATTAGCCACAGAGAGTTATGCCCGCAAGGACGTTCTGAGTATCGCGTACATTGCATCATTACGCCAGTAGAAGCGCAAAGCCCTAAATCCTAAACCCTAATCCCCTAAACCCCTAAACCCCTAAACCCCAAACCCTAAACCCCTAAACCCTAAAGTAGAAGCCCGAAGCCCTAAATCTAAGCGTGGCGTCCTCCGTGTTGTAACCTTCACGCCCCGGTGACGGAGTCCGCCAAGGCTCAAGGGCTTTGGGATTAGGGTGCCTCTAAGGGTTCCCAAAAGATTACTATAAGGGATCTATAAGGGTAATATAAGGGGTTTAGATTACTATGAGGGATCTAGAAGGGTACTGTAAGGATTACTATAAGGGATCTATAAGGGTACTATAGGGGGTTTAGATTACTAAAGGGATCTATAAAGGTACTATAAGGGGTTTAGGGTTTAGGGGCTTCAGAACATTGCCAACAGTCTTTAAAACACGGGGTCCCTAAGTTTATTTCAAAAGCGCGAAAGCTATTGATAACTTTGGCAGCCCCTTCCCAGACCCCCGGGAGGATCTAGAAAGTAGGTCCCCTAATTTGGGACCCTAGCTACTAAAGGGTACTTTATAGGAACCTCCTTAAGGGATCTACTTTTTGGATCCTCCCGGGGGTCTGGGTTATTATACTAGGTAATTCCAGAGCATCCATCATTTCGATCTCGAAACGCCGAAATCCCAAACACAAAATCCTCCTCCTCAGGTGTTAGAGGCTGGAGCGATCGCCGCAAGCCTTGGAGCGTCAAGAGCTTACCTTCGTTTCGGTTCTTTATTGTAAGAGTCATTACAGGGGTTGAGGGTTATTTTGAGTTTAGTGTTCAGGGTCTGGCGTTAAGGATTTGATTAGGGTGCAGGATTCAGGGTTTAGAGTTTTGTGACTCGGTTATGAGGTTCAAGGATCAGAATCTGCAGTGGCTTTCAGACTTTCTGGAGCCACCCACATACAGTACAGTTTGGACATTTATGGCCGTGGACATATCGCGCCTAGGCGTTTCAGGGGTTTGCGGTGGTGATGGTACCAGTTAGGGTCCAAGTTGCTGCTCTTCCGGGCGCAGGGCTTACGATGTTGAGCATAGGTTCAGGGTTTATGACTCTGTACCTTGTAAGTAGAAACCCACAGGAAGGAAGTGCAAAGCTAGGACACTTTCGGTGATATACTTGGACCTAGCCGCCATCCTTCAGCACATTATTGCCGGAGGATCTCCCACGCCGCAGTTCAAGGTTTCGAGGCTCAATATATGGGCTTGGATTTATGTATATATATACATATCATATATATATATATACATATTTATTTATGTTTGCTTATCTTATGAAAGGTAAGTGACTACCAAGCGACCCCTGCTTACACAGTGTGGGAGTCACTAGCGCGGACATGCTGTGAGTTCCAATGACGAGAATCTTGCACCGCCCATGTCCATCATCGTCCGGGTTGGATGGTGTGTGCGTCATACTCATGTGTGATGTCGCCGGTCAGTGAGTGCCGATGTGGGAGTGCTTCAAGATTGATTCAATTCATTTGCGCAGGTCTCGCTTGCCACACTCACGGCACAAGTTGTTAACGTTTATTTAGGCTTCAGGGGTTTATGGTTTTCGGGTTTGGAAGTTTAGGACTATCTGAAGTGGCGGGTTCAGTGCACGCTTGAGACTGTCGGATCGAGATGTAGACACACAGCAATAGCGGCCTTGTACCGGGCGGCTAGTCGTACTACTGCTACTACTTCTACCACCACAACAACTACTACTACTACTACTGCTACTACTACTGCTGCTACTACTACTACTACTACCACTACTACTACTACTACTACTACTAATAATAATAATACTGCTACCACTACTACCGCTACTACTACTACTGCTGCTGCTGCTGCTACTACTACTACTACTACTACTACTAATTAAATTATTACTACTACTACTACTGCTGCTGCTACTACTACCCTACCACCACCACCAGCACCGCGGCCACCACCAGCACCACTGCTATTCCCATTGGTTTCCTACTGTTCCACTTCGACAAGGACACACAAATTGCAGCTGCAAACTAGACTACTATGAAGCGGGCTGGCATTGGCTTGCTTGATCAGACCCATGGTTGCGACCATGCTTCAAGCTTTGTCCCTATATCTGTTTTTCAAAGGATAAGACCCAAAGATAATAAATGATGGTGACGTTTGCAAAAACGCGATAGACTTCCTACCGTGTCAAGTTTTGTGAGGTTACATAAGGGTTAGGGTTAAAGGGCTGGGAGTGTACCCTATCCTACCAAAACCTACTTTTTTTGCAGGGTCCATATAAATTCCATACCAGAGGTTATAACAAGAACCTACAAAAATGCAGGGCTTGGTAGGTTCAGGTAGAGCTTAGTGAAAGCCTTTCTCCAAAAAGTACCCGACATACAGATGGCCTCACATGAGCATGCACGGTTTCAAAGAACGCGGCGGCATCACCCTCGATTTGATACATGCTTTGAACCCTACCTATATTGGCATACCCTGTCCACTTTGTTACGGTACCAATTTGTCTATATAGCGGATCCTAGCCATAGAACTAGTGGCCCCCAATGAAGGGGCAGGGTGTAACCGTGTAACCCTCTAGGTAAGCATGCCCTAAAACATAGAGTCCTCAAACCATAAACCCTAAAGTCCTAAATCTTTAAACTCTATAGCCAAGAGCAGTAAAATGAACCCAAACATGACGTTTCATACACTGTCGTGCTCTTGTAAACTATTTTTCATCATTTGATATGACTGAGATAAAACATCAAGGAGATTATTAACCGTCGTTTGTGTTATTAAGGTTGTAATGGTGCTTGAGTACATGAGTGCTCTGAGGGTGGGCTCAACCATCGCAACGCCGTGGCCCCGATTCCGCTCAGAGTCTTAGGGGTGTAGGGCTTAGGGCTTTTACATTGCCAATATTGTTTCTTGTACTGTAACATTCCCCAAATCACATTGTTTGCTGGGTGCCTTGGGCTAAGTATACTGGAACATAACCCAAATCCCTATCGTACTGTTTAAGGCCCCTAGCTCAGACCCTGCAGAACCCTTCTGGAACCCTCAAAGGAACCTTGCAAAGGAGCCATTCTTGAGCCTCAGTGTCTTACTTGAGTCGCCTGCCCTACTCCCCGATCTAAACCCGTAAGCCCTAAACACCCTTAACCTGGCCCTGAAACCCTAGTATCGGGGCCGGGCAAATTAGAACTAGTGCCCCCTCATAGCCCCCATATAAAAGTATAATATGGCAGCAGAATTCGTATCGAACGTTATTAGCAGACAAAGAAATAGATGACTGCACAGAAGAAATATAAAGAAACAACATACACACAGTATGTGTGTGTATATATGTATATATTATATACACAGACACCCACAGCCCGCATCTTGAGCCCTAAAACCTTGAACGTCAAACTCTAACTAAACCCCAAACACTCACACCCTAAACCCCTAGCTAAACCTTCAGCTCTAAAGCCTTCTACTAGGTAGGGCTTTGGGACATTTTATATTTTCCCTTATTGGGCTTAAGAGGATCTTATTTACTAATATTTTTCGAAAGCCTTAAAAGCCCCACCTAGTCTAGACCGCTTATTTGGGAGTTTCCGACAATAAGGGGTACCTTAAGAGGGATCCTTTACGGGTTCCTAAACGGGATCTAGAAGGGTTCTATTCAGGGTTTAGGGTTTGGGAGTTTCCGAAAATAAGGGGTACCTTATTTTGGGGTCCTTATAATAAGGATCCTACTATTTAGGATACTATATTAGGGTCCCCTATATTGTCGGGAACTCCCATTTTCATAAAACCCTAAGTAAACCCAACGCCTTTAACCCCGGAGTTGAGAGTTCAATGATTCAGGCCTTGCAGTTCATGGGTTCAGCTTTTGGGGGTTTGGGGTTCATTGCTCCCCAGAGGCTCCACTATCCCTTAATTACGGAATATACCTTAAATTATAGTAGGATCCCTAATATGATTTAAGGTATATCCCCTATAATTCCCTATAGAACCCCTTATAGACTTTAAGGAACCGGATATTTCAGTCTCTGGCTCGGCCTCGAAGCTTTAGCTTTTAAGTTTGAGCATTGAGTGTTTGAGGTTTCGGGTGTTGCGGGAGTTGGGTTCGGGGTTGAAGGTTTAGTGTTCCTAATTCCTAAACCCTGAACGGAGTTAGGGTTTAGGGCGGCTTGCCTCGTCCCGGCGAGTGTACCTCGTGAAGGACAGAGATCATAAAATGTTTTAAGGCTTAAGGCATATTGTTTAGTTAAGGAGTAGTGGGAGTATTGGTCTCTGGGTTTGTCCAGGGGGACCGGGCCACCATCGGCAGTTGCCATGGCAGCACGATCCCGCTGCAGCCCAGCCCCGTATAATTCCTCAATT
Source organism: Symbiodinium sp. clade A Y106 (assembly GCA_003297005.1). Classification (NCBI taxonomy): domain Eukaryota; class Dinophyceae; order Suessiales; family Symbiodiniaceae; genus Symbiodinium; species Symbiodinium sp. clade A. The sequence goes on from BGNK01000148.1 coordinate 285,651, forward strand.
ATGGGGGATTGGACTGACTGGCAAACGGTGGATAACCGAGATCAGCCAGCACAGAACCTGCACATGTTTATTCTTGGGGCTCCGAACGGTCAGAACTTTTTCGCACATACTTTCGGCTGCGGTGCTAGCCATGGGGTACTACAGGCTTTCGGGCCTGGCCTAGTGCTAAGGAAAGTAGTTAAAGTTATCGTTATAATGCAGACCGCATTCTCTACTAAATGCCCCTTGCCTTCAGCTGAAATCAGGTACAAGACCCGAGGTATCGCACCCCCTTGAGGCCTTGGAAAGCCTACAATATCGGGCCCACGAATATGTTATGTGGCATATAAACCCTAACACCCCAGTCTACCCAAAGGCCCCAAAGTAGTTCCTTTTTGGGATTACTTTATAGAATTCTAAATATGAACCCCCAAAAGGAACTACTTTAGGCCTTTGGGTATTGTGTTAGGTTTTCCTTGATTTACCGCGACCGTACATACGTAACTGTTTTTTGGAAATCATGCCAACCCTAGAACCCTGTTCTATTTCAGGTCCCTGTACGAAATCAAAAATACACCACAAGCCCCATCAAAACCTGATGAACGGCCACTGGTAATTATTGAGGCCGTTATATCAAATCAGCGCCTTTGTCAGGGTTCGGACGACGCCGCCTAGCAGGAGGAGGTCTTCCTCTTGCAGCATGCAGGGTTCAGTTTTGAGTGAGTAGTTATGTTTCATGTCATTCTTGACGTGAGGTGTTTCTGGAGTTGTCGAGGCCAGGGTGGGATGACCCCTAAACCCTAAACTCTAAAAGTATCACTTCAGGTCGAGCTCAAATCGCAGCAAGGTCTACCTTGAACCCCTGGGGAAACCAAAAACACTCAAAACCCAAAATACCTCGGACTGAGGGTTTCGAGTTAAGGGTTTCCGGTTCCGGGTCGGGGGTTTCGGACGGTGTTTCCAGAAAGGCAACAGAGCCCCGGATGGTTTGAGGTGGGCAAAACCTAATTCTTGTTACATGGCCCCCCATAAATTCTATGTTAGGACTATCCCTAAACCCTAAACCGTGTGACGTGGCGCAAAGCTCCGGACAAGCACATCGACAGCGTCACGAGTCACGCTCCTCAGGAATCATCAACATGGGAGTTTCCGAAATTAGGGGTGCCTTATTTTGGGGTCCTTATAACAAGGATCCTACTATTTAGGGTAAGATATTAGGGTCCCCTATTTTCGGAAACTCCCACATCAGCAAGTTGGAAGCACTTGCACTGGCCCAGCGAACCACTGCTTGCCCGTCTGAACCATCGACGCAGGTGTTGAAACCAGCCAATTCATCTAAGACCTAAGATGTAAGACGTGGCGCAATTACCACAGCTGTTCTGACTACATTGATACATACTCTATATACATCAGGAATGCCATCAGAAGGACAAACAGAAGCCTTAAAACCTAAATGCCCTGAGTGGACCGTTACACCCTATACCTTGAAACCCTAAAGCCTTGCACCCTTGAGCCTTAAACCCTAAACCCTTTGTAGAGCCCTTATTGGGGAATCCTTGTACTTAGACTCCCCAACTACCCTCTAATCAGGAGCCAAAGAAGCAGCCAAGCATAAACTTTCGGGTGGGATATCCCTATCTTATTGGCTTTGTTAAAGAGGGGATTCTGGGATATCCCAACCTTATACTTTTTGTTTAGGTCCTGTTCTGGGTCCCTATCTAAGATACTTTAAATACCGACTATTAGGGAGCATAAGGTCTCCATTAAAGGGCCATTGGGTGGTCCTGGTAGAGCCCTCGTTGGAGAACCCTTGTAGCCCAAAAAGGGTCCAAGTACCCTTACAGTAGGTACTTAGTTTCTTTTTGGGCCCCAAGAGTATATACTATACTATTACTTGGACCCTTTGTGGTTCATATTTAGGATCCTATTAAGGTAATCCCAAAAAGGAACTACAATGGAAACCCTAAACCCTATTTAGGATCCTATAAGGTAATCCCAAAAAGGAACTACAATGGAAACCCTAAACCCTAAACCCTGAGGAACAGGCTTTTGGTACACTTCGTGCGGACCCAAAAAGGAGCCCTTAACAAAAAAAAAACCTAAGGAGCCTTTGCCAACGGCTAGTCCTCGCGAGGCTCGACTCCACCCCAGCGGTCCAAGAGGGAAGCTCTCTACCAGGCCAAGTGACACCTAGCCTTTAGGGTTTATAGGGTTTATAGGCGGGCTTATGGGGTTTAGGCTTCAGCCTTTATAGGGTTTATAGGGCTTATGGGGTTTAGGCTTCAGCCTTTATAGGGTTTATAGGGCTTATGGGGTTTAGGCTTCAGCCTTTATAGGGTTTATAGGGCTTATAGGGCTTATGGGGTTTAGGCTTCAGCCCTTATAGGCTTTATAGGGCTTATAGGGCTTATGGGGTTTAGGCTTTAGCCTTTATAGGGTTTATAGGGTTTATGGGGTGTATAGGGTTTAGGGATTAGGGCACTTTTGATGGGAAGTGTAGGGTTTAGGGTTTAGGCAAGTGTTCTTCTTCGTACCCTTGTGGTATGAGCACAAAGTTTGACAACAACCAGCAAGTAGTACTATGCTTCTCTATGTTCGTACGTGGATGGCAGCATTCGTGTAACATTATGCATTCCAAGGCCTGGGTGTTTTGTTGTTGAAGACTTCAGGCCGTATTGTAAAGAGGAGGGCCCTAACGTGTTCGAGTTTAGTTCTTGATGTAGCTGTGCTACTATCTTAGGTTAGGGTGTAGTGTTCTGGGGGTTTTAGCGTTAAGGCGTTTTAGGGTTTTCGGGTGTAGGTGTTGGGCTTCATGGTATTATCTGAGGTACTGTACCATTATTGGGGGATAGGGTTACAGGTTTTAGGTTTTAGAGTTCAGGGATGTCTAGGGTTCAGGGTTTTAGGGTGCAGGGTGAATACGGCTTTAAGGTACTATCTGGGGTAAGGTAGCAGTGTAGTAAGTATCCGAGAGGTTCAATCTTTGCATCCATTCTACGTTTCTGCGCCTGGGAGACTCTCATAACTTACCATTTAAGTCCATTGCCCCGACGCCCTTAACCCCTTAGTAGCTGAGTGGATACACTTTATACACTTTTGGGGGATAATATTACCCACTATAAAACCAAAAGTGTACACTGTTGGGGGCTTATGAACTCAGCAGCTAAGACCCTAAAACCCAAACCGCAAAGCTCCTAAACCTCTCAACCCTGAACGCCCGAACCTTGACAGTTTGAAGCCCCAAGAACTGCCACCCCGTCCTTCAGGAGAGGCGTGGCAGGCGGTTGTCAACTACGCCAACGGCGCTTACAGCGATGCTTCGGACTGGCTGAGGGTTAAGCTTCAAGGATTTAAGGTTTGGGAGCCGGAAAGGCACCCAAACGTAACTGCAGTTCTGGGTTGGGGGATAAGGTGCCTACAAGGGCATTCCAGAAAACCTTAATTGTGCGATCCTTATGTTGGCGCTTAGGTTTTAGAGCGCTTAGCAGCTGTGCGGACGGACCCTGTCACGGCTGCTGCCTGTTCTTATCGTTACCGCGGAAAAGCAGCAAATGTGGCCCCCATTGATAATGAGGAGAGGGACCTGAAATCTACACCCAAACCCTGTGCCCCCACAGCACCCTCATGGAAATCACCATACGAGTCATAGCGGAGCAGAGCCAAAGTAGCTACAACCTTAATCCCTAAACCGTGCGCCCGTAGTCATGCCCGATATCCCTGAAGTCTAAACCCTAAGCCCTGGGCTCGTGACGGTCATACTACAGCAGCCTAAACAACTACCATTATGATTTTGTAAGGTTCCTTATTTTATCTTCACTATAAAAAGGAGCCCAAAAGCCTATTCTAGTTATCAAGGCCCCTACATTACAGTACAACTTACTTTGAGCCTCTAAAGGCCATAATACCCTACGGTATATAACTCCTGTACAATAACCCTATTCTGATTGCGACTAATTACTAAGGCCGCTAAGGCCCCTATGTTAGACGGCTTCCTTAACTTGGGAGGAGCGGTGCTTGGCCGGTCTCGCAAGACTGAAAGCCTTTGCCGCAGCCATGGCTGGAGGGTGTTCGGATTTAGTTGAGGCTTCCTTTATGGGTACCCTCAAAGGAACGGAAAGTGACCTGAATTTAGAGAACTAACCCCGCATAAAAGCAGCCCTTGTTGTAGAATCCTTCAAGGAACCTTTAATGGTACTCGAAGGGTGCTATAGATGTTCTACAAGGGTTTTAGGATTCAGTTTGGGCTTCCTTTCAAGGTACTCGAGGGGTGCTATAGATGCTCTGTAATGGCTACTGTAACTTTGGAGTACTATCGGGCTTCGACAGGCCCTAAACCTTAAACCCCTAAATCTGAAACCCCATATCGGGCCCGAGGTTTTCAGGAGAGCTTATTAAACCTCGACAACTTAAGGCTATCTTGAATTGCCGTAACCTACTTGTATGTAGGTCCTTATTATAAGCCCAACTACAAAATTAATAGGGACCCTGCAGAGCAGGGTTTTGCTAGTTGAAGGTAAGCTTTTGGACCTAAATCCTGCGGCCTAGGGCACTGCACACGAATAAGAATTAAAGCCCTGCAGAGTGCTCCAAGGCCCTCCGACTCCTAAACCACAGTGGCCCTAAACCCGAGCAGCCTAAGCCGCTACAGTTTTTATGGTGTCCCTTTATAGTCCTTGCATAATTCGACTAGAATGCCCCCCCCCAAAGCACTCTTCTCCTGGATATGTGCTGAACACGTGCCCGCGCAATAGCTTCGGCTTGGACCTGTGCCGGAATGCGACCTCAGGCTTGGTCTCGTACGAGAACGTGCACCTGATCACGTTCGGGACGGGGCCGTCTCGCATCAGTGCACGAAACGAGAACTCGGCATCAGTCCTGGCTATGACGAGTCCTGTGTCTCTAGCAGTGAGCCGTTGCATCCCCGACTCCGCTCAAGCCCGTTCGTGGACCTGTTAGTGGGCGTGATCAATCACCTGCTCACGGTTGAGGAGGGGTTCGCAATCTCAGATGCGGGCATGGAAAAGTTCGGGCACACTGTCGCGGTCGCGAGCCTGGGCTGGAATCGGCCAGAGACAGGTCTTTGCTCGTGCCCGAAGATGAGTACGACAATCCTGACGACTGGCTGTACCCGTACGAGGGCAAGTTCTTGCTCATGATGACGTCCGACCATCAAGTGGGGTACCGTACGGGCTACTAGAAGGGTGCGATAAGGGTGGGCTACGAAATGGCACTATGGGCTTTGGGATTTAGGGTTCAGGCTTCCTTGAAAATATGATTACTCTTATAAGAGTGCGAGAATGGCTTGTGTAAGGGTTAGTGCAAGGATACTATAGTAGGGTTCAGGTTTGAGGGCTTAGAGTTTGTGCATTCAAGCGTTTAGAGTTCATGACAGCCCTCCGGCTGCCTTTGAGATCCTCACACTGCAGACTCCTTTAAGCACTTCGATTATACCCCGAACCCTAAACCGTAATCCCTAAACCCTCTAATATATCCCGAACTCTGAACCCTGAACCCTGAAACCCCAAACCCACAACCCTTTTTTTGTTATATGCCGAAGCCTGAACTACAAAAAGGTGTTTATCGTTTGAGGCTTCCGGAGTAGCGTGTTGGGGGCTCTTGGCTCGAAACCCGCCGTACGGTGTTTGGGCTTAGGGTTTAGGGTTTTAGGAGTTTAGGGTTTAGGGTTTAGGAGTTTAGGGTTTAGGGTTTAGGGTTTAGGAGTTTAGGAGTTTAGGGTTTAGGGTTTAGGAGTTTTGCGTTTAGGGTTTAGGGCTACAATGAACCCTCCAGTGCCCTTATCGTAACCCTTCTTGAATCCTTCTGAGTATCCTCATAAACTTATCGTACCTGTAAACAGACCCCAGCATCCAAAAGCAGCCCGGTATCCTGAGAAGCTGCAAGTACCTACCCTGGAAAAATAGCCCTAGAGCCAAAACCCTCAGCTGCTCAGACGCAAAAGTCCAACAACTCCATGAGCGACGAAGAGTTCGGGTCCCAGCTTGGGTTGAGGGTAATATAGGGGCCGAAATAATTGTCAATACTAATTCGGGGTTCCTTATTACAATTATAGTATAAAGGGCCCCAAAACCCTATTCGAATTATTAAGGCCCCTATATCATATAGGGTTTAGGGTTTGGGGGGATTTCCGTCTTCGGGGTTTCAGGATTTTGTGGATTCTGACGGAGAATCTACGGCGGTGAGCTGCGAAAGAGTTGCTCCAAAAATCTGAGGTCGCCGAGCAGTAGCCCGTAGTTTAGGGTCTCTTCCTGTGCAGCTACACGAGAGGATGAAAAGGGACACCGGGGATCCTGAGAATGACTGGCTCTACAAGCCTTGTAGGACCGTCCAACTCTTGACCGACCCACTAAAGCCATACAGGTTTAATATAAGGGCCTTCATAAAATTACCTATACTATTTTGGTGGTTCCTTATTATTATTCGAGTATAATGGCCCCCAAAACCCTTTTCTAATTCTTCAGGCCCCTATACTAAATCCTTAAAATAGCCCGTTTAGTAGCCCTTATAGACCCTTTAAACGCAACCCTTAAAGGGAACCCTATTCTAATTATTAAGGCCCCTGTATGACAGTACCCTATCATAGATCCCTTTAAAGGAACCCTATTCTACTTTTCTAGGCCCCTACATTAGGGTTTGGGGTTTAGCCCAGTCAGCCCACTCCCTTTTGAAGTCCGTGCAGCGCATGCTGAAGCCAGTGCAGCCTCGTAATGTAGGGGCCTTAATAATTAGAATAGGGTTCCCTTTAAAGGGATCCTTTATTCTAGAATATGGGGGCCTGAATAATTAGAACAGGGTTTTGGGGCACATTATTATTTCTATAATCACAATAGGGAGCCCCCCAAAACGGTATTGGTAATTATTTAGGCCCCTATATTACCAAGTCTCAAAGACGCTGAGGTTCCAGCGACTTCTGATTTTCCTCGGGCATGTCCCACTGTTCCAGCGGCGCTGGCTCTGATTGGTTGAGGGTTCTGTAGGGTTTAGGGTTTAGGGTTTTGTAGTTTGTAGGGTTTAGGGTTTTGCATTTTGTAGGGTTTAGGGTTTAGGGTTATCCACAACGTCTTCTTTTGCAAGCGGTGTTCAAGAAGCGATACAGCTTTGACTTCTCAATGCAATGTTGAAATGAAGACTGTGCCACCCAGTCGCAGTAGCAATCGACCTTATAACCTACACCCTGAACTGGTCGTTGCATGGATGCAGCACTACCTCAGTTCTGCAGCCTCATATCTTTCTCTTCGTTGTAACTTGGGCTCCCTCCTCCAAGCCTGCATGCTCCGTTTGTGCCCAAAGCCCCTTGGGGTTCAAACAGCTCCCTGGTACTATCGTACTTGTGTGCTATAGAATGCCCTCGAATTCTACTTTCGTATCCTTTTAAGCCGCCTCAGAATTCAGCCCGCCACCGGCATGAAGCCCTGAGGCCCAAGCCTCTGACGAAAGCGCAAGAAGCCCAAAGCAGAAAGAACCCTTATGCTTACCTTTGGTTAGTCGGGAATGGAGGAATGGGGTACTATTACTACCATTGTTCCATTCCCTACTAACCAAAGGTAGGTATGGAAGCCTAACACCCTATCACCCGCAATCCCGAAGCCCTAAACCCCAAACCCTAAACCCCTATACCCCCAGACCCATACAACCCTAAGCCCCTAAACCCCCAAACCCTAAACCCTATACCCCTATACCCCCAGACCCATACACCCCTAAGCCCCTAAACCCCCAAACCCTAAACCCTAAACCCAACTCCAGGGAGAACTTGACTGTGAATCCCCTTCACTTCTGTCCGTTGCCAGGAAACAGCTACCCAGGGCGGAGTTGCCGAAGGTCGGTTTAGGGTTACTAGTATGCTGGGTTTAGGGTTTAGGGTAGACTATTTCGGGGGATCCTTACTACAAATATAGAGTATAACTTACCCCGAAGCCATATTCTAATCATTAAGGCCCCTATACCAGGGTTTAGGCATCATGGGGTTTCATGGGTTTCGGGGTTTGGTTGTAGGGTATGCACCGTGGGTGTAAGTAGAGTAGAGTAGAGTAGGGTAGAGTGCAATATAGTGAAGTCTAGCTCACCATAGCATAGCATAGCTTCAAATGCATGACCTAGCACAGCGTAGCATGGCCTAGCATAGTATAGTATAGAGTAGAGATGTGCCATATAGTCCAGTATAGTCTGATAGCTGTTATGGCATAGCATAGCACAGTACAGTAGTATAGTAGAATACGGTATAGTATAATCTTAAGCACTCTAAGACAACAAAATTTGCACGGTCTGCGCACGCATGTCGTATGGATGATATAACACATATATATATATATATCAGGTATATATGTGTACCCTTCTATCTATCTGTACATTTATACATATGTGTATATATGTATACATACACTACATATACATATACCTAGACATATAATTACATGTTCATGTACATGTACACATGCATATACGTACGTACATACATGCCGTGTATACGATGCCGATGTAGAGCGAGTTCGTAGTTCATATGCATAAATGCACCATCCGGCATCCGCTGCGCAAAGACCATGGCAGGTTGCCGCAGCTTTGACAGCTGTTTCGTTCCAGCCCGGCGTCCTCCTGGGCATGTACTTGTCGGGAACTGCTTCTGCCACCAGAAAGCTTTGTTTAGGGTTTGGGATTTTCAACCCTTACGACCAGGCCCTTAAACTTTAACGTCGTATCCTAAACTGCAGTGTCAGTAGATATTTTTGGATTACAGCCCTACTTGGAAGTCAGGTTCTTGCAGCAATGTTTGCGGTTTTGTTTCCTTCGGCTTGATTCCGATTAGCAACCTTTGCATGGGGTCTGTGGCTGAGGGCTTAGAGTTTTGCACCCTAGCGTTTAGGGTTTAGGGGCAGTGCGACGCCATGTAGCACAATCGCCGGTTTTTGAACTTACGAGGATGACTGCGGCGCTCCATTGCCCAGTTTCCTTATCTGAAGGCTCAAAAGACGGTTCGGTTAGAGCCCCAAAGCCCCAACTCTCAACATCAATGGTAAACCTTGAAGCACAAAAGTCCAGATCCAAAACCCTAAACCGTAGACCTTACAACCGAAACCCTGAAATGAGGGACCCAAAAAGCACATAAGCATCAGCATTTTATCGGGATATCCCTACCTTATTGTGCTTTATTATAAGGGGGTTTATATGATATATGGGGTATCCCTATCCTAATTTTTGCTTATGTGCTTTTTTGGGGCCCTATAAAACACTAAACCTTAAAACCGAAGCCCTTGACCTGAACTTGCGCAACTCCTGCAGCAGCCTCATGCAACCCCCTCATCCCTTCCGGGCTTAGGGTTCGATTCAAGGTTAAAGAAAGGAAAGCCCAAACCCTAACCTAATGTAGGAACCTGATTAAGAAACCCTGGGCCTATGACCCCAAAATAGTCGGATTCATATATAAGGAACCCTAATAAAGGCCCAAGGTTTCTTAATCGTTTTCCTGCCTTTGACCGGGGAAAAAGAGCTTGGCCAATGATCTTGTGCTCGCACCGCTGCAGCAAGAAAAGCACCGAGAGAGCTTCCTCCACCTTTTGCAAACAGTGGCCCAAGCAAAAGTTGATAAGCTTCCGCAGCCAAAGCTGTTCGTCTGGGAGCGATGCTATGATGAGACATCAGCACTGGCATCCACGACGGGCCTGGCGAGGATCTCCAACCTGCAAGAGCCCAGCTAACTATGAAGCTATCTCCAATATTCCTGTGTTCATGCTTCCTACGAAGGATTCCTCTATGGTTTATTCCGTGCAAAGGTGATTTCGGAATCTATGGGGCGGTCTACCATCGAGAGACAGGAACCTACTGGTACCTACTACACCCTACCCCAAAATCCTACTCCATTAAAGCCCGAAACCCTAAATCCTCTTAAAACCCTTAAAGACCCGTGTACATCTCTACTAGGAATCCGTATATTTCCCTACAGAGCCCTTACATTTTTTCATAGACACCAACTAAATCCCTCTAGATCTATTAAAAATCCGTCAACTTGGCGCTTGCTCTCAGGAACCAAAAATAATCCAAACATAAACTTCTTGGGTGATACATCTTCAACTAATGGCTTGTATGAAGAGGAGATTCTCGGATTTATATCCCCTCCCCACCTTCTTGGTTTGTTCAGAGAGGGGAATTTGGGATATCCCTACCTTATTGGCTTGCTTCAAAAGTGACGACTTATCGGCTGTTTCGGGTCCCGAAATTCAGGGAATGCCAGGAGAGGGTGATCGAAGCGGGGCGCGAGGGCCGTGGCTTCTTCATCATCAAGGCTCATGACTTTTGTTGTTGTTCTTGCTCTGTAGGGCGTTTATGAGGTAGCTTAGGAGTCAGATAAGTGTTAATTATCTAGTTTTGCATGGCTTTAGTATGGTCCCTAGTAAGACCCTGGTATAAACATCCCATGATGCACCCGAACATCCTGTTGCAATTGTTGCACCTGTATTATGCCACGTCCCCCAGTAGTACACTGTTACCATGTTGTTTAATTTTGGAATATCCTTATGCAAATCTTGAAGAGAACTGAACAGGCTACCCTGTTTTATCGGGGGTTTATGGGGGAAGCTAGCAAAGGCAGGGTGCTCAAGTATAAAACAGGGTTCTTATGGCGTTCAGGGTATTGAAAGGAGTTTTACGGCTTCTCGAAGTTTTGAATTGATAAGACTGTTTGTCATTCCGGGTTGTTAAGCAGGCAGGGCTGCTGCTGGGTATCATGGTTTTGGGGTTCAGAGACGGTTTCAGCCTGTTTAGGGCATGTGCAGGTTGCATGAGGCTGTAGCAGTTAATGGATTTGAGCTTTGGCGATTTACCCCAACTCCGAAACCCTAAACCCTAAACCGAATTCGTAAAGCTCTAAGCCCCAAACCCCTACCCTGAATAACTGAAGCTGTAAAGACCTATAGTAAACCCAAAAAGTTGGAACCTGATTAAGGCCAAATAGTGCTGGGATTCCCTGTACTGTGATACATTACTCTTAAGGATTGAGGCTATTGGGTTTCCAACTTTAGGGCTTCTACCATAAGCCCTCTGGCTTTCAGAGCGACAAGAAGCCACAGTCCTTCAGACAAAAAAAGCCAACAGCTTGATATAGGGGCCTAAATGATTACCAAGACTATTTTAAGGGTTCCTTGTTATACTTATAGTTCACTATACCCCGAAACCCCATTCTAATTATGAAGGCCCCTATATTAAATCCAAGACACCTGGCACAAGTGCTGAAACCCCCAGGCGGTTAAGGTTGGAGGGTTTCGTTCTGAGGATTTCAGGTTTTAGGACTTGGAAGCCAATTAAGAGGATGTTGTTTACGAGTGTTACGATATTATTCAGAGACGTTGTTTACGAGTGTTACGATATTATTCAGAGACGTTCAAGGCCCAGCCGACTTCAGCTCATGCCGGGGTCAAGTTCTTAACCACTTACAGGCTCAGGGGACGTAGCAAACGCGCCACAAATCCAACGAAGGACCGACACTTGTCGTACTATAGGGCCCTGGATAATTCGTACTGATAGTTAGCCCCTAGGGTTCCGCCATACGGCCACAGTACAAATACAGTCAGAACTTCAGAACCGTACCCTGCTTTTTCACACCATGAACTAGTCTACGTTACAGATAACATCATTTAAGCTTCAGGTTATATGTTCTAGTCTTATGTACTATATATCGCAAATACTATATATTACGCGTGATGTACTTCTAAAACGCAGCTGTAAGACTTGGATGCCATTGGCTTGGTCGCGGGCATAGGCGAGGTAGTTCTGTAAATTGGGGTCCTTCTTTGGGCACTAGGTGCCCCAAGCACCCCTTCAAAGCAATATCGAGAGAGGCTCCTAAACATCTGGACAAGTATTCTTGCTATGCTTGGCTTCGAGCCCAAACCCTAAGAAATCCGAAACCTTAAACGCACCACGACTCTGAAACCTGAGCCCTAAAGCACTACCTAAATCCAAGTTTTATTTAAGTTACCATAGTCAGGAAAACGTATTATTGACTATAGATCGTTATTAAGGTCACTTAAACTTACTTTCTTAACAAGAGCCCAGAAATTGCCAGGCGGGCGAGGCAGTAGCCGAGACCTCGGCAAACTCCGCGTTTCTGATCGACCGTAAGCTAATATAGGGATCGGAACAGGTACTGGTAGCATTTCCTTATAGTCTCCATTATACCTATACTACAATATTTCTTAAAGCCGTATTCTAATTAATGAGGCCCCTGCACTGCTGTCACCTACTGCATATTTTGCCAGATCACCAACCGCTCTTGACTAGAGTTGACGTGAAGACTCTACAGTAATACCATTGCGGTAGCTAAGGGTACTCTACCTATAGTCTCCAGCGTAAGTTCCTGTTCGTGGTTGCCTTATAGGATCCCAAATATAGAACAGGATCCTAACCATAGAAATGGCTGATCTAAAAAGGAACTACAATGGAGACGGTAGAACTTAAGCCATGTACGTAGCGAATTTAGGGCGGAGTACCGTGAGCTTGGCGCCCGTATCCCGACCCTAAGCCCTAAACCCTAACATGGCTATGCAAACCCATGAACTCCAGGTACCTAAATCGTAGGTTACTAACCAGATACCATGTATAGGGTTTAGGGGTTCAGGGTTTAGGAGTTTAGAGGGTTAGGAGTTTAGGGGTTTAGGGTTAAGCAGATAGTATGTACCCCAGTAAGCTGTAGGTGACTGGAGGTCGGTCAATAAGAACCCTTTACCCCAGGATTCAGGTTGGTGAGTTGAGGGTTTTTTTGGGTTTTGCGCTATAGGGTTTAGGGTTTAGGGTTCGTTTAAGGGCTCCTATAGAGATTACTATAAGGGTACTATAAGGGTTTGGGGTTTTGGGTTTAGTTGGTGAGTTGAGGGTTTTTTCGGGTTTTGCGCTATACTTAGTAGCTGAGTGGATACATTTTACACTTTTTGGGATAATATTACCCACTAGAAACTAAAAGTGTAGACTTTTTGGAGCTTATGAACTCAGCAACTAAGTATGTTGTTTAGGGTTTAGGGTTCGTTTAAGGGCTCCTATAAAGACTATAAGGGTTTAGGGTTTAGGGTTTAGAGTTTGCAGCCCAGTTCGTCGGCTGGGGCCCATGCAGGCTTGGGCAGTAGGTGTTTTACTTCTGGCGGGTGGGGCTCTGGGCTTCTGAGTATTTTTCCCTGGGGCTCCATGTACATACGGCTGATGGACAAAATCCTGCATTACCCATTAGAAGGAATATACCATAATTCCCATAGTTTAGGGTCCTTAAGGTAATGCAGGATTTTGTCCATCAGCCGTATCGTATATACTTAGGCCACAAGGGGGTTCCTATGTTAATATGTAGGCACCTTACCCAGAGACTCCGATGTCTCTTAAATAAGGAATATTCCTTAAATCATATCATATTGGGGATCCTACTATAATTTAAGGTCTATTCCTTAATTGAGGGATATTGGAGTCTCTGGGTAAGGCCTAAATATATACTATACAGGTACATGGAGCCTGCTTGGGTTGGAATAAATCTATGAGCCTTGAACTGGAAGATCTATTAAGGGTGGCCTGCAAGGAACTACCCTAACCCTGGTAGAGCTTGTGAATCCCAGAACCCTAAACCCTAAACCTTAAATCCTAAACCCTAAACCCTAAACCTTAAATCCTAAACCCTAAACCCTAAACCCTAAACCTTAAATCCTAAACCCTAAGCCCTAAACCCTAAACCCTAAATCCTAGAACCCTAAACCCTAAACCCTGAGCCCCCAAGCCTACGACCCTAACCCCTAAACCCTGAGTCCTATAGCTTGAAACTTACTATGCTAACCCCATATCTAAACCCCTGTACCCCACGACATGTTTGCGACAGTGAGCAGACGCCGAGTCGTTCGGGGTTAAGGGTTTCAGGGTTTACGGCTTTAGGGTTTTAGGCATGACTCGAGTTGCTTCGACGTGCTTCCTGACTTACGAAGTTCGATGTAGACCAGGGTTTAAGGCAGCTCCTTCCCAGAGACTCCAATATCGCTTAATTAAGGAATGTGCCTCAAATCTAGTAGGATCCCTACTATGATTTAAGGTATATTCCTTAATTTTAGGGATATTGGAGTCTTTGGGTTCATGCTTTCTGTGAGGGGTTCCGGTTACTAGGGCTCCGGGTCCGGATTGCAATGCCCGAGTGGCCGAAGTTGTCAAAAGACGTCGGCCAAAAACATCAAGCTACTGTGTAGAGTTTAGGGTGTAGATTGTATCCTGGCTGGCAAGTGACATTCAGCCGTTTGGAAACGAAAAATTCTATCATAATTTTATGGTCAATGGCTCCAACTTACGGCGCCACATCAGATTTATAGGGCATCGGCAAGAGATTCCAATCCAAACTTCCGATTGTGCATGCTCTCCATGCCACTTAGCACTTGGCCCGGACACCGTCCTCAGACCCTGAGCACACTAGACTGGAAGCCCTACACCAAGCCACTGCTCCGAGGTGATCAAGGAAGATGAACACGGTGGCGAGCAGGGCCACACAGCCTTGCTGTTCTAGCTAAACAGCTTCAGGTTAAACTTTTACGTCGTAGTAGAGTAGCTTGCCTTTAATTAACCTTTTGTCTGGGCTACTATGTTCTCTAGTATAATCCCGAAAGTTAACTTGTATTTCCCTGAAGACTACAGTCACAACAAGTTGCACAAGCCGAAGATTTGTGTGGCAATGTGTTGTTTGCTGTTCATCTCGCTTGCATGCACTATTCAATTCATTTGTTTCCTTTTATGTTGTGGTACGCCGGTTTTTGTATTGGAATGTCTGCTGAAGAGAGTGAAGACAGCAGTACGTAGTACTCAGCACGGTAGTCGGCGTCGCAGCCATCATACTGCCAACCCCGCAGCAACTAGAGCTAATGCAACGTCGGCCAGCTTTCGACGGCCAGTAGCCTGGCCTAGCTCAGATACAGGTCCTGGTGCAAATGCACGTCCGTACGTGCAGACACAATCACACGATCACAGAGACACAGCTAAGCCATCGCAGCAACACACACACACACAGAAACTTCTAGCACGGCACCCAGAAAGCCACATAAGCTTTGAGAGGGCTGTGACTTGTCTCACAAACTCAGGTGGGAGTGCGCGACGCTGTACAACTACGACTATTTTGGTGGCCGTACGTCCGAATCTCAGTGCTTTGTTGGAGCCAAACCCCAAACCCTCAACCCCCACCCCCAAACCCTTTCAATCATGTCTCACATTTGCAGAGATGTCCATTTTTGCACACCTCGGCTTCCCAGAGTTGTCAATGTGGTTGCTGTTCTATTTAAACCAGTCTCATGGCTAGGTTCCTCTCATGAAAAAAACCTGAGTTTCAAAAATGCAACTGTATCGGAGTCTACCCTAGACCCCTTGAACCCGAAACCCTAAACCCTAAATCCTACCCGTTGCTGCGATCGACTTAGCTGAGGCTAACAGAAAAGCGGCCGAACGTGGCGACCATTGTCGCGCCCTTCTGGCATGATTGCACACGTTTGTGATGGGGTTGAAAAGGGCTTCCAGAAGGGCTACCGTAAGGGTCCATGTACCCAAATAGTATATACTTTGGCCCTTAAGTAGTTCCTATATAGGTACATTGGGGCCCATGTATATACTATTTGGGTACATGGACCCTGAGAGCTATAAAAAAGGAGGACCGTAAGGGTTCAGAGCTCTTCGGTTTAGGCTTCATGGTTAGAGCTTAGTCGGGTTTCGGGTTTATCTTGCGGTGTGACGTGAGCTTTCGGAACCCACTTTGAAGGTCTAAGCATTCGATCCAACATCAGGTTACAGGCCCTATACAGTTAATGAACCATGCTAAAAAACAAATTCATAAGCCGAAACCCTAACCCAGAAACCCTAATCCCGAAACCCTAAACACTAAATCCTGCACCGTTAAGGATGATGGATCCCTGTAATTAAGGGTTCCTTTAAGAGTTCCCTCAAGGATCCCTATAAAGGAATCCTTAAAAGAGCCCTTAAAGCCTTAAAGAGTCCCTTAAAGGAACCCCCAAGACAGGAACCCTTATCGGTTCCCTTAAAGGAATCCCCAACCTCCCGCTGCAATGGCAGGAAAGGCTCCCAGCCTCTCGAGCTTCTGACCCTCTCGCGCGAGGAGAGCATGGCTACTCTCAGAGTTTACGGGGTTATAAGGAGTTATGATGCGAGCTTATAAGGGTTTATAAGGGCTTACAGGGGTTTAATCATAGGGGTTTATAAGGGGTTTATAGGGGTTTATATGGGGTTATGAGGGTTTATAGGGCTTAGGGTTTGGGGGTCTGGGGTTTAAGGTTTATTTAGTTTGGTTTCGGGTTTAGTTTTGGGTCGAGGAGTTTGGGTTTTGGGGTTTAGTATGCGGTTAAGGGGTTATAGGATGTTATACGGGTTTAGTTTGTTTTGGGGTTTTGTTCAGGCTTTTAGGGTTCAGAGTTTAGGGGTTTTGCTGTGTAGGTTTTTGGGTTTAGTATAATTAGTGCTTTCAGGGTTTAGGATTTTAAGGGGTTCCCTTGAGGGTTACGTAGTTTACGAGTGACTCTTAGGGGTTTAAGGTTTAGGATGTGCGGGCTGAGATTTCGAAAAGTGGTTCTACAAGGGTACCTGCAGGAGGTTTGGGATTATAAGGCTTTGGGTTTCAGTTTTGGGTATCCGAATTTGAGAGTTGGCCTTTATGTTGGTGTTCGGACTTGTTATTAAATATCTAACCCCTACGGGTTGTCTGGATATTCTGTCGGTTTCGGGGTAGAGGTTTAAAATTTTGAACCCCGGGCCTTCAGCAGACCGCAGGGACATGCTAAGAGTCCTACTACAGGGGCCTTAATTTGGGGGTTTGGGGTATAAGTTTACGGTTCAGGGAAGAGCTACCAATCCCCCCTTGGGGCCCATTATTATTCTTAGTATTAATTTAGTTTTTACTGTTATTATAGTTATTAATAGTATAATATATATATATATATATATATCCCCGAAGCCCGATTTTAGTTATGGAGGCCGGCGTTACCAAAATCAAAATCCTTATGAAAGAACCCTGAGAGCCTCCCGTAGAGTAGCCCTTGAAGGGAGCCGGGGGTTTTCGGGACCCTAATATAGCACCCTAAATAGTAGGATCCTTATTATAAGGACCCCAAAATAAGGTCTGTTCTAATCATTGGGGCCCTATATTTATGCTTGGAAGGGGAGGTTCGGGGGCTCACTGAGTGAACAGTGAACAGTGAACCCTGTAGAAGGGTTAGGGCTTTGGGGTTTAGGGTTCAGGGTTAGGGCTTTGGGGTTTAGGGTTTAGGGTTAGGGCTTTGGGGTTGAGGGTTTAGGGTTTAGGGTTAGGGCTTTGGGGTTGAGGGTTTAGGGTTTAGGGTTAGGGTTTAGGGTTAGGGCTTTGGGGTTGAGGGTTTAGGGTTTAGGGTTAGGGCTTTGGGGTTTAGGTTTTCAGGGCTTGCCTGAACTTCAACCCAACGTGTCACCTAGCAACTGAGCCAAGTGAGCCTCCAAAACAGCCCTGAATCGCAGACCACCGCAAAGTTTAACCCTAACCGTAAACCTTTAAACCCTGAGCCCTAGAGGCCCTGGACCTGAACCAGCCTTAAGCCCTAAACTTGCCTTAAGACCTAACCCTAAGGGTCCAAGTACCTAATAATCATATACTCTCCTCAAGATTGAGCTACACAACTACAATCCTAAACCCGGGTACCCAATTATTGGGTCCTTTGGACCCTTAGGGTAAGCTACAAACCCTGGCAGGACTTTCAGCGTCTTGGTTTCCACGAGAAGCTGAAGTTCGCGAGGCGCGCGGAAAGCATTCAGGTTGCCGTCTCGCCACTGGGCCCCCTGCTGCCACTGTAAAGGGATTGTAGGGTTTCATAGAGCTTGATCGGGCTGAAAACGGAGGTCGGAACAGTTGATAATAGTATTCCCATGCAGTCCCTATTCATGTATAGAAAAATTGTAACATACCCCCCTCTCACCCTGGTCCAAGTATGAAGGACACACAGTGATGTTGTTGGTACTGAAGTTCATTTTGTCCTGGCTACTGCTCTCGCTACCGGCACTGGTGTCGTTGTCGTCGATCTTGTTGTGTAAGGTTGTGGCTGTTGCTTCTGCTACGGCTGTTGCTGTCGTTGTGTTGAGCTATACTGTTATAGCTCAGCTAAGCAAGGCTGATAGTAAGTTTGTCTCTTTCCAGGTTCCATGCGAGGATCCCAGGGAATAACCACACATGAACTCTCCTCAAGCCTCAAGCCCGAAGCTTGCATAGTCTATCGAGCCCAAGCCTGAGACAAATCCCTGGAGCCCTCTGCCTCAATAGGCGCCATACCTGCATGTTAAGCCAGTTTAACAACCCCATGAAACTGCATCTACAAAAAGCTCAGCAAGCCTTGTGACATGACAGCCCATATAGCCAAACTAAAAAGATTGTAAAACCCTTGTAAAACCATATAGCAAAGCCAATGAGACAACTATGAAACCATATCAAAACATCATGAAACCCTGACCATACCAAGCACTTCCCTTTATAAAGCAGACAAGCTTGGAGCCCCCCCAAACCCCTTACTCCCTAAGCCCCTAAACCCCTGAACCCCCAGCCCTACCTTGCACCCCAAACCCCGATAAGCTTCGTGTGACACTTCGAACGCCGAGGCGGTCGGCGATCCCTAAATCCCTTAACCTAAACTCCTAAACCCGAATATAACGGCCCAAATGTTTACCCATCTTATTTGGGTGATTATACTACACAGGCGCCTAAGTCAAACCCTTAAGCCTTAAAGCCCTTTGAATGCCCCTATATTAAGCCCTGAAGCCTTAAACCCCTATAAAGGCGCCTACATTGAACCGAGCGCCTATAAAGGCGCCTACACTAGTCCCTTAAGCCTTAAACCCCTCTGGAGGCACCTATAGTAAACCCTTAAACCTGAAACCCCTAAACTCTAAGCCTTAAGCCCCTAAACTCCAAGCCTTAAACCACCAGACTTTGAGCCTTAAAGCCCTAAACTTTGAGCCTCAAACCCCTATAAACTCTAAGCCTTAAACCCCTAAACTCTAAGCCTTAAACCCCGATAAACTTGTCGCCTTAAGCCCCTAAACTCCAAACCCCGAGGCGGCCGGCCATCTACGAGGGCCGTCGGATGGAAGCTGGGCTTTGAAGTACCATACTTTACTGCTTTTTTCCTGAAGGGACCATTATGAAATAAAAGTTTATACTTTTTATCTTCCTGGTTACTTAAAAAACCCTAAACCCTAATCCCTAAACCCTAAGCCCTAAATTAAAAGCCCAGGAAGACATCCTGGCGGATGCGAGGACCGGGCAAAGGGCAAAACTCTGAACTTCCCTGGGCTTTGGAGTTTAGCAGGGGGTTCCTTGAAGGGTTGCTTTTTGGGTTGATTGATGGATTCCTTTAAGGGTTCCTTTATGGGGTCCCATGAAGGAGATCCATAAGGGCTACGAAATGGTACTTTAGGTTTTTAGTGTTTAGGCCAAGTTTGGGATTGGGTCTGGGTTTGAAGGTTTGGGGCTTAAGGGTCTAGAAGTTAGTGTTTGGGAGTGTCACGTGTAGGGTTTAGGATTGAGGGTTGCATGCGGCTTCAGGGCGCAGGGCAGTTTAGGGTTTCATGTGGATTGACAGGCAGGGTTTGATACAGGTTTCGGTGTTTTGTGCGAATTTTCTTTGGTCTTATACGTTTTATCTAGGGCGTATAAGATTAGCTGCTTTTAGGGTTTCGGGCGTGAAAGCTCTGAAGACGGCCTTAGTGATGGGGTTAGGCTTCTATCGTGTCTGCAAGCTTTCTATTCTTTCGAGTTGATGTAGGGTTTACCTGGACCCTAAAAGTATGTAGAATAATGGCCTTTTTAATAGGTATTGGGCCATTATTCTACCTACTTTTTGGGGGGGTTTAGGTAAGGTTTGAGATTCCTGGTCGGGGGATCTTGCCAAGAGCCAGAAAGCCACCCTTAGCGCCTCGGGGTCGGCATGCGCATAATATTGGGCTCCTTACTATAATGTTTAGTACAATGTGCCCCAAAACCCGTTCCCTTTAAAGGGTTCCTATGAGGGATCTATAGCAGGGTTCTGTGGTATAGGGGCCTAAAGAAGTAACTATACTATTTCGGGGGGGTTCCTTACTATAACTTTTTAGTATAATGAGCCCCAAAACCCTATTCTAATTATGAAGGCCCCTACAGGAGTGACCCGAAAGCCGTAAGGCCAAACACTGACGTTATTGGGTGTTGGTCTAGTGCCATGGGTTTGTGCTATGGATTTTGTATATTACGGGGTTACAACAGGGCCACCAGGAGCCGCAGCAAATACTCGGCGGTATAGGATGTAGGACATGGGGTGTAGGATTTTAGGTTATGGGGCGTTAGGATGTGCTGTCAGGACTTGTATGATTTAGGAATCTGGGAGTTTATTGTTTCCCGTGCGGGCTACGTAGGGCTTTCAGTGGTTGTGGTGGCTGTACTAGAAGAGTTCAGCATCCCTCAAGTGGGTGTAGGGTATACTGTTTACATCTCCTGTGGCTTGCACCCGGAGCCCTTGGCAGAGTAGCAGTGATGGCATCCATGCAGACTGCCATGCAAACACACTCCTTTCGGGTCTAGGGTTAGGGTTTAAGGCTACCGGTATCTCGTAAGTTGTTCTTACACGTGTGGATACCTGACCCTGAGCCCAAACCCCGAAGCCAAAAGGTCCCGACAGCAGCCCACCATCGATCTGCTCTTAAAGCATGTGTCTGAGTTCGGGTCTGACAAGTCGGCATTCTCCGGGACCATTTGGGCGACGAAGAGGGTGATGCCAGGCGGATGTCCCAAAGGGTTCACAGGTGCAAGGTATCGAACCAGGAAATGGAGGATTGTGCCAGGGTGGCACAGTTGCTCGTGTCATTGGTCAACGACATTGTGAGAAGGAGCTGCCAGTGTCCCCCAAGATGTTGGAAGATGAAGTCTTCAGTTTGTTCCTGCAGCTGCAGGGTGACCTCAACCTGGAAACCCAGTTGCAGGGAGCATTGGCCGAGAAGAAGACAGCTCTCGTTCCGGGGGACATCCCCGCACTGAAAGCCATCATGCAGCGGCATGTTGCCGGCTCCGAGAAGAAACTGGCAGCTCTCGGCAGGGCCCCAACGGCTAAACTCAAAGCCCCCAAGCCGTAAGCCTCTCCACCCGAAGATCCTAAACGTGGCACTGAGCCTTATATATTTCTTCAGAACTCCATACTTCCGAGACGTCATATCTTCATAAGCAGAAGCCCAAATTCAGGACCCAACCCTAAAGCCCAATCTAGACTTGAGTGCACACGGAAAAGAGCGCTTAACGACAAACACAACCTAACCTAAACCCTCAACCCTAAACCGCAATCTTAGACAGAGCGTCAAGCCAAAACCTGTGCCAGGGAAATTGCCAAAACCAACCCCGAGGCAGCGCGCTTTTGTGGGCTCTTGTTCAGGATTTTAAGGTTTTGTGTGGTGCTCGTTTACGGGTTCGATAAGGGTTACTATTAGGTTTAGGGTTTTACGAATTCAACCTCAGTTAGTGATTGGGATCAAAGCACATAATCGCTTACGTTTCTATGGTAGCTCAAGTTAAGTTCCTCAACAAGAACCCAGTAGCTGGGGTTGCGGGTTTGGAGTTGGGTTAGCTTGGCTGCCAGCGCCATGTTCACCGTTGGTATACCTGAAGCCCGCAGATCCTATAACCCCTAGGCGCCTATGATCGCCCGTAGGGCCCGAGAGGAATACCTCCAGCAAACCCCGAATGTCCGACACCCTAAAACCCCATAATCACCCGTAAAGTAACCCTCAAGGTAACGCTTAAAGTAACCCTGAACTCACCCTTAAGGTAACCCTTATACTAACCCTTTTAGTTACCAACTATACTAAGCCTACTTTCAAGCCATCGCGAGAAGGAGCGTGAGTAGCAGGTGCAAGATGAGGATAGTAGCGGTGACGGCGCTAGGGTTTTCGACCTTTGGGTTTTGGGGTTTAGGGTTTTGGGGTTTAGGGTTTGGGGTTTAGTGTTTGGGGAGCAGGGTTTGGGGTTTAGGGTTCTGGGGTTTTAGGGTGCATAACAATGTTGACGATAACAGCAATGATGTGTATGCATTTAGGCTGAAACAGGTTGGTGTGCTCTGATGAGTCGGGAAAGATCTCGAAGCGTCATATGCATGCCACGCTACAACTCGGGCTGGGTTTGGGTTTTGGATTTATGTTTTAGGGTTTGGTGTGCTAGCCAGGTGTATAAGTGTGCTTGAGTTCGAGGATTTGCGAGATTGAGGGTTTAGGGGTTTGTGTCTTCAGACTGTTTCATTTGGCAAATTTGGAGTGTCCTGGTCCGGGTCCCAAATTGATGCACTTCTTAGCCCTAATTTCAAGTTATCAAACTGTTAAACTTCCAAAGCAACGAAACACGTGACCTCTACGGTAATGCATACGTCCGGGTGCGTGTAGTAGGTCCACGTAAGCCCTTAATAAACCCCAAACCTCAGACCCAAGTAAAACCAACACCCTGAACCGCAATCCTGCAGCTTGCCAGCAGTGTTGGGTTTAAAGTGCCTTTCCATGACCCTTTTTCAGTCTTGGCCTTCCGGTTTAAGGTTTTGGGTTTGGGGTATCATGGTTCATAACCTGTGGTATTTTGTTTTGCTGGCCCGGTTGTTGGAGGCGCCGAATCGCTTGAAGCCTGCAAAGGTTTTGCAAAACCCCTACCACTCTGAAGTCTAGAACCCTTCAGCCGTAAGCCTAAGCCTTCAGCCCCTGCTGCTTCTCCAACGCTTAAAAGAGCCCTGTAAAAAGCCCTTGCCTTGTGAAGCAAAAGCCCTTAAAGAAGTTCCTTGAAAGGAACCCCCCGTGGCGACACTTAAACCCCGAAACTTCAAAGCCGAGATCCCAAACCCTTTACGGAACCCCGAACCCCAAAATCCCTAAGGCCTTAAACCACCTAAACTCTACATAAAGCCCTAAACCCCCCAAGCTCTAAATGGTATCCCAAACCAAAAACCCTGAGCCCTAAACCCCAGAGTCGCTATAGAATCCGAAAGCTCCACTGAAAAAGCCCAAAACCCACAAAGGAACCCCAAACCCTAAAAGCACTTCCCTAAGGGTCCATGTACCCAAATAGTATATACTTTGGCCTTAACGTGCTCCCTGTACAGGTGCATTGGGGCCAAAGCATATACTATTTGGGTACATGGACCTTTGGGGCTTTTGTTTGCAGGAGCAGGAGGATGGTCTCATGGGAGGCCCCAGACTCAGTTGGTGAGACTGTCTCGGCCCTGGGCGCGCAAAAAGCAAGGCAGTTTTGAGGCTTTAGGACTTTGATGCTGTCTTGGGAATTAAATGTTTAGGCTTGAGGGGTTAGCCGCTTGGTGTTTTTTTCTGAATCAAGCGTTTTGAGGGCTTGAGGGTTTTGGGTTCATGTAACTTCTGTGTTTTGTGTGCTGCTTTGGTCTCAAGCTTTCGACGATTATTCACCCCACAAGGCCCCATTTCAAATGTTGCAGAACTACAGTAAACTCCATAAAGTTGGAAACCGGATTAAGGCCAAATAGTGCTGGGATTCCCTATACATTACTCTTAAGGACTGAGGCTATTGGGTTTCCAACTTTTGGGCTTCTACTGTATCTGGTGTGAGTGTTAGCGGCCTAGCGAGTGTTTCTTCGACGCAGTGAGTCAGAAGCCACATTGCGGTTTGTCTACATCAGGTCTTTTCTTACAAAAATCAGAATTCAACCACAGCCCTTACCATTTATTGAGGGCTTAGGGTTTAGGGAGCCTAAACCCGGAACTCAGAAGGGTTGGGAGGGCGGGGGTTGCAATGCGAAGAGTTGGACCGAGGTCTTGCCAGCGGCGAGATTGACTTCATTGTCAAGGCACTGACGGTCTCTTCAGACTCACTCAGGGGATCATGGGACTTTTCTAATTATAGGGTTATATTTAAGGTAGCTACAGCTGCAAGTACTTATAATCCGAATTAGGGTACTGAAAGCTTTACTTAGTAAGGTCCATGATCCTTTAAGCAAGCATGTGGGAACGTCAGGAGGTAGGGCAAAGATTCTGGGACCGCAAACACGGGACTCAGAGTTTTGAGAACTCAAGCACCGGCATATTCTCAATAATCGAGCCTCAGCATCATGTGGCCTCAGCAACACCGTCATCACCACAGATATCGCATTCATCGACCGAATCACAGTCAGATGTTCTTCATCACTGCCGTGACAGTAGTAAGACCGTTTGCACTGCAAGGCATTTTCGTACATACGTCCCCTAAACAGTGATCTGCAACTCAGTAGCTGAGTAGGTAACCATTAAGATTTTTGGGGTATATACAATCCTACCATAGTTGAAAAGGTTAACCTGTTTTGGGCCGGGGTACTCAACCCCTAAGCATAAACGGTATTGTGCAAACTTGCGGCGTGTGGTGCTGAGTTTGTCGTTGTCTCCGTGAGGCCCCAAGCCTGCAAGGAGTGCTGAATGCAGGGGCCTCTCTCTCTCTCTCGCTCTACCTACCTATACATATATATATATATATACCGATACTATTACTCAGGGTTCCTTGTATACTTATCAGTATCGAGGACTTTTAGGGTTCCTTATTATACCTAGAGTATAATCTTCCCCAAAAGTCCTATTCAAATTATTAAGGTCTCTACGTTACAGCTGTCAACACTCGCAGCCAGCGCAATAGCAACAAGTCATGACGGTACCGATGGTCATAGCGGCAGTTGTCGCAGTATTGAATTCAGCAGAAGCTGCCTTGACCCTAAACCCTGCCCTAATTCCTGGGGTTAAGGTAAAGAACACGATGTTGCTCTGCAGGCCATCAAGCAGAACCCGAACCTCAGAAGCATCAGCAGCGCAGCTCCTTGGCGACATGTTCACGGCCCTGGGAAGTCGTTAACTCTTGTAATTACCCACTTCAAGAATCATCGGCCATGGTGGATGGCAAAACTCGGGATTCTCTAGTATCTTGGTTGGAGTTTTAACTGTAACCCTGCGTTTTAGAACCCACTTGCTACGTACCCCTGAGGGTTTGGTGTCAAAGGTCGCTTTTCGGCGACACGCTCTCGAATGAAACCGGGGCCGTTAGCATGTGAGTGTTTGCTCGTTGAGGCTCTGAACTATGTGGGTTCGGGCTTAGGCTCTGGTATCGACGCATGTTTGCTCTGGGGACTCGTTATCAGGAAGAGTGCGATCCTCGAGAGGGGTAATTTGCAATGATGCGTTGTTCGTTTTACAGAGGTTTTGAGCACGTCGTGTGAATTTGAAGCAGCCAATTTAACGAGCACTTTGAGATCATGTCAAGGTATGAGGGCGCCAGGGTAATAGGGTATTCGGGTTTTAGGATGTTAGGGTATTAGGGTATGAGGGCATCAGAGTAATACGGCCTTCGGGTATTGAACGTTAGGGTATGAGGGTGTGAGGACACCTAGGCAATAGGGTAATCGCATATGAGGATGTTAGGATTTTAGGCTACTAGGGCACCGGGACAGTGGGGTCCGGGTGTGAAGATGTTAGGGTATTTAAGCACCAGGGCACCTGGGTAGTAGGCTCTTCGGGTATGAGGTAATAGGGTATTAGCGTACTCGAACACCAGGGTAAGAGGGTCTTCGGGTATTAGAATGATTGGGGTTTTGAAGCACCAGCGTAATAGTGGATTCGCGTGTTAGGAGGTTATGGTACTAACGCATTACGGAGGGCCGTGTTCTCCGAACTTTATGGGATTATCATCCAGAAGGCACGTGAGTTAAAGCTTCTTCCAGAAGGGATTCCCGAAGCAGGGCAAACGGCGCAAGGAGTGTGACAACCAACAGGCCTCTCCACCGGAAACCCTTACAATCGTCACCTTGCATCAATCTGGTTCGCAAACCCCCCCCTTGTACAGGAAAACAGCTGATAGGGCATGAGGATGTTAGGGTGTCAAGGTAGCAGAGTTGCATGAGCGTGTTAGGGTACTGTGCGTTAGGGTATTAGGGCACCAGGGTAATACGGTATTAGGCTACTAGGATGGTAGAATAGCAAAGTGTCAGGCGCCAGGGTACTAGGATGTGAGGGTATGAGGTTATTAGGGCGCCAGGGTAATGGAAGATTCGGGTATTAGGATGTTAGACTATCAAGCTATTAGGGTATTCTATTCTATGTAACTGGAGTCCTAGGGTAAACTCTGGACCCGGCGGCTTAGCTTACAGTGGAGTAATTCACATTGTCCGAAGTACCTATGCTGCTAAGAAGGGTTGAAGTACCACGAGCCTCAGAATATGCAGGGTCATCCCATGCCAGACAGATATGAAATCAACACGAAATCCTCAGAAGCACTGCAATCAAGAGTCCTATATTCGAAAAACCCGTTAGTATTACGACAAGAGGCCTCTAACCTTCAAGATATCACTGAATAGTCGGAAAACCTGTACCAAAGATGCGAAACACATCGGAAACCGGTTGAACACACAAGCAAAGTCTCAGACGTTACGATACAGTTTAGGCTTATGTAGGCCCTGAGGGCCTTGAACCCTTTTGCGCAGAAGCCAAGCGCAGCTTGCCCTTGTCGTCGGTGGCTTGAAGCCATGAGACCAACATTTGCCATTTGCAAAAGCTGGCTCTCATCGTCATCATCATCGGCCTCATCGTCGTCAAAGTCATGATCGCCACCATACCGTATCATATAAGGTCAGACCATATCATATCATATGTCCATGTCTGAACTGGACGTCATCATCCCTTCCCCCCCACCCCAACCCGACATAAGGTAGCTTCGAAAAGGTGAGCGCAGCACCAACAAGGTCCCAAAACGGAAATGGGAAGTCCCACCCGAACCGAGTGGTGTCAACACCCGGGATATCGGCAACGATAACCCCTGAAAGCTGCGACATATGCGGAGTCATTGGACAGCATGAGGCCTTGTTTCAGGGTTTAGGCTTTAGGGTAAGTTTGGGTTTTAGGATTTCGGTGGGCTGAGGCACTCCCAAAAAGCCTCAAAATTTGGATTTTGTCCGAAGCTAAGGAGCGGCAACCCGATACCTAGCACCTAGACAACCCTCCATCCCTGGTCTCATCTCTAAACCGTATACCCATCGACCCTTAACGAATCTCTCCTCCCGATGGCGCAAGTTGCTGCCGTGTGGCACCCTTATCAAAATTGGATTCAGAGTTGAGGGTTTTCGGGTCTTTCCGCGCCTGAAATCCCCAACCCCAAACGCCCATTCTCCCTCGGTTCCCAAACCCAGCCCTGAAAAACCTGAAGCTTGAAATAGGGCCCTGGCCCTAAGCCTTAAACCTGTCCACCCACCCACCCTCCAAAAAGACACCTAAAAAACATTGCAGAACCTCTGTTCGTCTATCAGGCACATATATAAATCTTCGCAAAGCAACAAGGAAACCATCTAAAGCTTCTTGTATAGCCGACAAAAAATCTTAGCCATCAAAGGCCGACGAGGCGACGCGGAAAATGGCCCACGGCTCGGCTGTGTCGGTGTTGGGGCTTTAGGGTTTAGCGTTTTTTGGGGGTCTGAAAGTTGGTCGGACATTCGTCAGGCAGTTTCTTGGCAAAGCGTTCAGAAGTTTAAGGTTCTATAGGGCGTTTTGGCTTCGGGTTTGGGGCATTCTGTGTTCACATTGACCTGCCTTGTATTGTGAAAGTGTGTTCGCGTGTGCGTGTACGCTCGCAGCCACGCCACGGAAATGCACCAGGTGGTTTGTTTTTTTTTCGCGTCCTACACCTTAAACCGTAGATCCCGAATCCCTTATAAGACCCTTTGTAGAGCCATGCGAAGCCTTCATGAGCCCTAAACCTTAAACCCTAAACTAGACCCGAAACCCTATTATAATCCTTATCAGCATTTTTTCGTGCAGCCGATATCCGATATCCTCCATAGGATCAACCCATGAGCACTTGTATTGAAGGATTGCTGCTGGGATTTAGGGTTTACGGAGTTTCGGTTTCCAGAGAAGTGGCATTCAATGGGTCTTAGTTTTACTGATACTTTGATTTGGAGTTTATGGTTTGGGCTCTTGTCGCGGGGCCATTTGTGCAGGATTCAATTCTGCCGCGGTTGGGTCCAGTCTCGCTAATTAGCACAGATTCAACCTAAACCCTTAATCCCTCACCCCTAAACCCTAAACGCCTAACCCCCCAAACCCTCAACCCCTAAACCCCTAAAGCCCTTCAACCCTAAACCCTCAATGTCAATCCTGCTCTCTTTTTCTCCCCGGCCTCTTCGGTTTCATGGGCGGGAAACGCTGAAACTGAAACAGCAAGAGGCCCAAAGTTCGAAGGAATCTAAGGGAAGCACAGGCTACTAGAAGCGTATTCACCTGAATTCGTCAAAGGGATCCCATATGAGTTTAGGGTTTAGGGCTTGAGGTTTAGGGGTTTGGGGTTTAGGGCTTTAGGAAGTTCACCTCACCTCACGGGCACTCCCTGGTTCTTAGTAGGGAATGGGGGAATCGATTTTGCAGAGTATTGTTGGGGATTACAGTAGAAGCCCAAAAGTTGGAAACCCAATAGCCTAAGTCCTTAAGAGTAATGTATAGGGAATCCCAGCACTATTTGGCCTCTATCCGGTTTCCAACTTTATGGGGTTTACTGTATATAGGGACGACTAAAGGGATCCATTCCCCCATTCCCTACCAAGCACCAGACAGTATAGGGCTCGGAAAAATTAGGTAATAGTAGGACTTAGGGTTTCGGATCCCTCTAGAAATATACGATAGCATACCTTCCAAGCCTATTCTAGTTATCAAGGCACCACCTCTTTCATGGACATTTAGTTACTCGGGTCTTGCTTTCCATAGGGCTGACAAGGCTTGCTAAGCCCGAACAACCCTACTCTAGCCTGAATGATTACCAAGACAGCACGATTCCCGAGTATAACTACAGTATAACATAATTAACTTGCCGCAAAGCCCTGGTCTATATTGTTACCTCATGTCCCCTTCTTGTTTCTTCTTTGTTCAGGGTCCCGAAGCCGGGCTTGAGGGTGTAGGGTGTCAGCCCCAGGCGACCATGTCCCGTGTGGCACTCAGATGGCATGTGGCACGTGACAGGAGTCAGGCTCGGGTTTAGGTTTAGGGTTTAGCGGTATAACAGGTGAGATGTCTTTTGTTCGTGAAAGCTGCAGGTGTTGAGCATTTCAGATTTTGGGGTTTAGGGCATTGAAGCGTTTTTGTGTCGCCAGCATTGACTTTCGAAAGACGTGGCCCCCAATCCCGGTGACCGGATGACTTGTCATGTCAAGCAAGAAGTGCTCCCGAAACCATCCCCGGACAACAGCCCATGAAACCTTGAATCCTGAAGCCTTAACCCCAATCAGAATCACAAAAAGTATCCGAAGAAGCATGACAAGACACAGAATAAACAATCATGGTTGTAATGATAATGGTACCAGCAACATTCATAATAACATTAATCACAACAAACATAGAGTCTGACCTAAACCGTAAATCCTACGCTCCGAAAGCCCTAAACCCTACAACCCGAAAACTGGATATAGTGCTCCCTAGAGTAAACGTTACCCCCATTATCACAGCCCTTACTCAGAATCACAACCCTCAGGTCGCATCCGCGTAGGCCCGGAGGAAGAAATCGCCACGGCGGGAAAGCTCGGGCCACGACCTTGAGACAGGGTTTAGGTTTTGGGGTTTATAGGGTTAGATTTATAGGGCCTCAAGAGGTAGGATGTGCGTGGGTGGGGTATAATCCCACATAAGGGTCCTGATATAAGAGACCCTACTTAAAGGATCATGGGACTTAGTAACTAGGGTTATAAGTAAGGTAAGTATACTTGTAATTACTTATAACCCCTCTTAAGGTACTTATAACTATTACTTACTAAGTCCCACGATCCTCCAAGTACATCCTGCCGACCTTGCTCCCACCCTTTGAGCCTCCAGCCTCTGCCTCGTGGTTTAGGGCTTAAGGGGTTCAGGGTTTAGGGGATTCCTTGGTTCTCTACGGGGTTTGGGGTTTTGTAGAGTTGAGGCTTTAGGGTGCTATGTCTGGGCACTATAGGGGTTACCACATGGTTTTGGGTTTTATTTCTATAGGTGTAGGGTTTTAAAGCGTGGAGGGTGGAGGGTTCCTTTGACGGTGCTATCTGGATACTCCAAGAGCATCATAAGGCTTACTATAAAGGCCAGCAGACGGGCTAGTATGGGGTATTGGGGCTTCGAGTTCAGGGCTTTAGCAGATACATTAGACTACCATAACCCACTTTTCTGTAGGTTCCTTTTCTGTAGGTTCTTATTTTAAAACCCTAATATGGAATGTATAGTGACCCTCCGAAAAAAAACCAGGTTTTGGTAGGGTAAGGTGGGGTTTGGGGTTTATTTGTTGAGGTCTTTAGAAGTTCTGGTTTCAGTGTTTGCTCTGTAAGGGCTGAGGTTTAGGGTTTAGGGTTTGGGTGCAAGGGCTGAGCATGGTTAGTTCAAGGGTATTCCTTAAGGGGGACAACATCGAGCATTAGCATTGGCTTAAGTCTCACAGGGGTTATCTGGCTTTGTAAAGATGTCGTTGGCCATTGCTACGGGATTCATAGGTTTGGGCGTCATCCCTAAACCCTAAATCTAGTAGTAGAGTAGGTAACCTTCAACCTTTTGGGGTAGTATAATCCCCATATAATCCTTATATTCTGAAAAAGGTTAACCTTTGGTTCCCCATGATACCCGACAAGTAGGTAAACTTCTAAAGCCTAAAACCTCAAACCCTAAACCGTCTGTGTATTACGTACGGGCTTTGTTCGAAACACGAGACCAGGCATGAGCTCTTTGTCATCAGCCAGGGCTCCTTCGACCTGTATCCCAGTCTCAGGCCGGTGGGAGTAACATAACATGGAAGCTTGAATAAAGTTCCAATACACTATTCGCTCTGATTCCCTAGTAGGAGGATACTATAGCATACCCCCAAGTCCTTCTTGTCATTATTAAGGTCCCTTTCTGAGGGGTCTAAACGGATAGTAATAGTAGACTGTCCCGATGCTTTTCTTGTGAGCCGCCAGCATGGGTCAACTCCAAATCAAATTTACATCCCTACACCCTAGCACGGTCGGTTTAAGCAAATACCATGATTTCGATTAGAGGCTCTAAGTGGTTTGCGGTGTGGGGTTCAGAAGAGTGGAGGGCCTTGGGTTTGGGGTTTTGACGGTATGCTTGAAGATCAGTGCGGTTTACGGCTCAGCGTGTAGGTGTGGATACGCGACGGGTCGCAAGTAGCTTTACTGTGGCTCCAAGCAAGTCTGACTGTAGCCGCTTGACTTGTCAAGGTACAATCATCACCCATGTTCCTTCAAGTGGCCCTGATGTATAGAACCCCAATTGGCAGGATCCTCGTTTCAGGGCCCCAAACCCAACAACGGACCTTCAACGCAACATTCACCCCTTGCACCCGCCCCTGAATAATTTGCCAAGCCTGTGGACCCAGCGTTGAGCCCAATCATCGCAAGCGTAAGCCCTCGACCGACCAAGCAGCCACCCCTAAGCCATAAGCCCTGAACCTCGAAACCCTAAACGGTAGCCCCAAGGACATAAACCCCTAATTAATCCCTAAACCTGAACGCCCCGGACCCCTCACTAAACCCCTAAACCACCTAAATTTTCAATTTAGGAGCCTTACTTTCCGCACTGAACCCCGGGCGTTTGCACCAGGATGCAGGGCAAGGCTAAGGTGAAGTCTGCCGAGGTGCATCTTGCAAGCTTAGCTTTGTAGGGTTTAGGGTTGCGAGGGGTTAACGATAATTAGAATATACTGTAGTTATAATAAGGAACCACCAAAACAGCAAAAGGTTAGCTTTGTATATTATGGGGCCCGAGTGATTACCACTATTGTAATATACCCCCAAACTTTGTTCTAACTGTGAAGACCCCTATATATCCTATATTAGGGAATTGAATAGCCATGAGAATTCGGTTCCCTCAAAGCAGGGGTTCGTTTAAGGGAGTACTACATGGGTTAAAGAATGGAAGGTTCTTGGGGTTAAGGGTTTCCAAGTACTATGTAAGGGTCCTAAACCGGGTTTTTGCAAGGGATACTATACGGTTATTCGGTTATTCGAGATCCTATTATTAAGGTTGCGGAGGGGGCTTCAATGACTAGAGACGGGTTCCTTCCAAGGCACCTATAAGAGGTCTTTAAGTCATTGCGTCCTTGAGGTCTATTAGCACATATGTATGCATATATGTATATCCAGATACAGACAGACAGACAGACAGACGTGCATCCATCCATACATACACACATACATTCATACAGCTGTATATGTGTATGTATATCAATTTCATATATGTAGATGTGTATATATATACATAATCATATATGCATACTTTTCCCTATATATATACACATGTATGTATGTATGTATGTATGCATGTCTGTCTGTCTGTCTGTCTGTATGTATGTATGTATGTATGCATATGTATACACACACATGTACAACATACACACAAATGTTTATATATACATACACATGTGTATATATATACTAATATACATACATGCATACATACATACATGCATATACAAACACATGCACACACACACATATATATATGTATACACATAAATGCCTCTATGTTTAGGTATATACACACAGACATCCTCGACCCTAAACCGAAAGGGGTGTGTTTGGGTTTGTTGCTTGTTTGCGTGAAGGTGTCCTTGTATACGAATCGCACACATCTTGAGGCCCTCCGTTTGCATCATACAGGAGCCTTTGTAATTGACATAGGTACCTTTGAAGGATTCTATACGGTTTGTCGTGCATTGCTAACCTGAACAGGGTTTTGGGGTATAGTATAGTAGAACTAACATATGGACTATGGGGGAATATATGTTACTAGCCATTCCGACCCCTGTGTTAAACCTACGCTTCCCACAGCACATGCTCCAGCAGCAGCCAAGAATTAGAGACCGGGGTTCCTCCTACGCTATAAGCCATGACCGGATTACGGATTTAGGGTTTAGGTACCGTCTTCGGTGCGAAGAGAAACGAGTGGCTGCAGGCAGTCTACACGAGCACTTCCATGACGGAGCGCCTTGACCAGAAGTGGGGGTTGAGGCTTGAATTGAGCTTTCAAGTCCCGGCTCTTCTCTCGATTTAGCCCTAAACTTTGTACCCTAAACGACCCTAAGCTGCAAACTCTACACCGTCATATTCCCACGGCAGTGCTACCACTGAGTTGAGCGCGACATGCGTGTATTCCGGTAGCACCTCTTGTGCAGTCACTGAGTTCCCCAATGGGCCCAGTAGCCCTTAATTAATAAAGGAATATTATCATAATATGAATACACCATAAAATACCTTGAGTTGCGTGACTTAAATAAGGCATCTGGCACGTCAGAGCCCTAGTCTTGGCAGAAGTTGTAATCGTCGTAGTAAGCAGTAGTAGTAGCACTAGCTGTAGCAGTAGCAGTAGCAGTAGCAGGAGCAGGAGCAGCAGCAGCAGCAGCAGGAGCAACAGCAGGAGCAGGAGCAGGAGCAGGAACAGGAGCAGCAGCAGCAGCAGGAGCAGCAGCAGCAGCAGCAGGAGCAGCAGCAGCAGGAGCAACAGCAGGAGCAGGAGCAGGAGCAGGAACAGGAGCAGCAGCAGCAGCAGGAGCAGCAGCAGCAGCAGCAGGAGCAGCAGCAGCAGGAGCAGCAGCAGCAGGAGCAGGAGTAGGAGTAGTAGTAGTAGTAGTAGCAGGAGTAGTAGTAGTAGTAGTCGTAGTAGTAGTAGTAGTAGTAGTAGTAGTAGTAGTAGAAGTAGAAGTGGAAGTGGAAGTGGAAGTAGAAGTAAAAGTAGAGGTCGGAGTAGGAGTAGGAGTAGGAGTAGTAGAAGTAGTAGTAGCAGATGGTAGATAGTAGTAGAAGTAGAGGTCGGAGTAGGAGTAGGAGTAGAAGTAGAAGAAGAAGAAGCAGCGGTCGGAGTAGCAGTAGGAGAGGGGGGAGTAGTAGTAGTAGTAGTAGTTGTAGTTGTAGTTGTAGTTGTAGTTGTTGTTGTTGTTGTTGTAACAAGGGTGTGTGTAATCAGATAGCTTTTTGCCGTCGTTGTCATCGTCGTGTTGCGACATTGCGATCAGCGGCAGTCGTGGGGGTTTGCTGTTGTTGTCGTTGGTGGTGGTGGTGGTGGTGG
>BGNK01000148.1:319737-341807 GCA_003297005.1 Symbiodinium sp. clade A Y106
CGTGGTGGTGGTGGTGTTGGTGGTGGTGGTGGTAGTGGTGGTGGTGGTCGGTGCTGGTGGTGGTCGTTGTGGTGGTGGCGGGGGCGGGGGGGGTATAATTAAATCGACCAGCACTTTGACGGATCGACCACCGAGGCGCTTGGTGCGCAAACAGCAGTGTCTCCGTCGTGATTTTCGAGAAGCTTCGGGTTTATCCCAGTGTGCACTGTGCGTAATTGTGTGGGTGTATATATACACATGAAATTAGTTCATGATACGTCTATAATTAGTCATGTGCGTATATACTAGGGTATATACATAGAGATATAAATACATAAATACATACACACATCCATCCATACATACATACATATGATCCGCAGTATCGTGTTCTAAACTGCTGCCTCCTCGCTGTCACAATCACAATAGCATCTGTTGTTAGCGCTAGGCCCGAACCTCTCTGTGAAGGTGTAGTATGGCCGAAAGCCCGATTCCAGTCATCAAGGCTGTGACTTTTACCCCAAACCTCAAATCAATCAGTGATTTGGCCGGGTCCAAGTGACAGAAGAAGAAGGGTTTAAGTTGGAGATCCTTGGTGAGTGTATAATGCGCTCCGTCGGAATGTCAGTGAGTGTGTGTTTGGGTTTCCTACTAGTCACACAAAGCCCTTATACTTCATTTACTGCATGCTTGGAGCCACGTACTATGCACTATGCAGACTTTGCATGCGCTCCTAGTCGTAGGAACGAGATGTGGGCATTTAAGGGGTTGCCCAGGTGGAACTGCCAGCTGGCTGAGGCCGAAATTTTCTTGCAACTGCATGATTGCGATTACGGTGGCCGTTTCTTCAGGCACGTCTGCAGAGTCAGTACAAGACACATGCAGGTTTCTCTAATCGATTCTGTGCTTGTTCCCATCTTTGCACTGTTGCCATCATGACGGAGAGACTGGGTGCCATGGCCATCGCTGCGGCCGGCGCTTACGCCATGACCTCCGGGTTTGTGGGCAGCCAGCCGGCCGCACAGCAGCCAAGCGAGGTGCGCCTGAGGGGTGCGCAGGCGCAGCCCAACTCCAGCGCGGGCTTCAGCTCCACCGTGCTCAACTTGGCTGGCGCTGGCACCGTGGTGGCCGGCTTGGCCGTGAGCCAGCGCAAGCGCACAGCCCTCCGTGCTGAGAAGTTCGCAGGTGGCCTGGTGGGCAGCGCCGGTGGCTTCGGCGAGTACCAGTTCGACCCCATGTGCTTGGCGGAGCGCTACCCGACTTTGCTCCCTTGGTTCCGTGAGGCCGAGCTGAAGCACGGGCGTGTGGCGATGCTTGCCTTCCTCGGTCTCATCGTCCCCGATGCTTTCCGTTTGCCGATTGATGGCGCCTCGGACCTTTCCATCGATGTCATCGATGCGCACAACAAGCTCATTGGTCCCGGTCTCGGCGAGGGGCTGATGTGGAACCTGATGGTGGTCGTCGGTGCCATCGAGTCCGTCCGCTTCAAGCAGATCGGCCTCGGCTTTGAGAACTTGACGCTCGAGAACGCCGGAGATCTCGGATTGCGCGCCTTGGCACCGGGCACCGAGGAGGGCATGACGCTGGTGCGAACCCAGGAGCTTAAGAACGGACGTCTCGCGATGCTCGCAGTGGGTGGCTGCCTCACGCAGGCCGTGGCCTTCGATGTCCACCATTTCCCCTTCCTGAAGTGAGATGAGCGCAGTGCTGGAGTTCCTGCAGACTTTTTGAGATTTTGCCCATAGGCTATCATTTTGAACGTTCCTTGTTCTGACATAGAGGAGCCGGGCCTTAAACGCATTACTGCTGATCGCTGGTGCATGTGCAAGTAGCACAGTGCCGTATGTCGTGGTGCATGTATCGTCCACAGACTTGTTGCAGGGTTCGGGATTTGTGGATGAGCCGATTTCGCCTTCGCTTGACCACCTCACCCGTACAGCCCTACTTGGAGGTTCATGGGTAGTTATAAGTGGGGTTATAAGTAGGGTAACTGTATTTATAACCCATATTAGGGGACTTATAACCCCACGTATAACTACCCATGAACCTCCAAGTAGGCCCTAAAGCCTATACCCTTATAGAACCCCTATAGATCCCTTTAAAGGACCCCTTATAGTACCCTTATAGTAACCCTTTAACTACCCATGAACCTCCAAGTAGCGTCTGGAGTTTGGTCCCGGCGCCAGGTTCCTTCTTGGCTTGCTCGGACCGGTAACTTGGCAAGACTTTGTCAGACATCTAAGTCTGAGGCAGTCGGCAGAAGTTGTACATTGTACTCTTGACCGGGAAAGTCGATGCAATCCAATAAAATCAAGCGTCTACTTGGGGATTAACTTTAGCTAAAGACAGTGCGATTGGCGTCTAGTAGGGGTTTCGCGGGCAACAGTACCGTCTTGCACAACAACTGTCGCTTCTAATTCTAATTAGTCTGACCTATAAAAGCTGCAAGCCGCCGCTAACTTCATTGATTGCTATTCTTGCTGCTGCCGATTTCCGTCGTCGTGATATTACTCAGCAGTGTGGAAAGAGAGCAGTTCACACAATGTTTCTTTCACTTCGACCATGAACTCTATGAATATGACCGCCATCATCACTACAGTGAGGATTATGCGGGCGATGCTGGTGAGGTTGGTACATATGGGCGTTTCCGAAAATTAGGGGTACCTTATTTTGGGGTTCTTATAATGAGGATCCTTCCTACTATTTAGGGTACTATACTAAAGATCGCCTATTTCGGAAACTTCCATATGACAAAGACCATGACGATGACGATTATCGAGTCTGCCTCGTCATCATTCGCATAGGCACTTGTTGTTAGCAGTCATTTGTATGCATCTCGTGAGCGTTTCTTGTGCTAAGGACAGAAATCATGTCAAAGCAAGTGCCGTTCCATCATTAATACTATTGCCGTTCCCATCGAATCTTCATGATTGTCAGGATTGTTTCATTTTTCGTAACAGCAATATTCTTAGTGTTAGTATTTCTCAGGGATGGAGAGTAATTATGGGACCGCTATGTGCTGCTGTTGAAGTACGTTGAGGCCGCATGAGTTCTATACCGTGTCCTTTCTGGGTGAATTGGGTGAGTGTTTTGTGCCCGAACAACCAGGACGGTCCTTGTTCTTTTGCAGGTGAACACATACTTGTGCGACCGTGGTTTTAAGTTTTGGTGTGACGATGTTCTCTCGGAGCCACTGCGGTCCATTTCCCTAAAGCCCTAACAACCCCAATCCCTGAACCTTAAACCCTAGACCCCTCCCCCAATAGCAAGTCCTTTTGCCAAGGACAAGCGACCTGAGGGTGCGCCGAATGCTCGGCGATCCATGCTGCCAGCGACGAACCGCTTGAGCGCCGACGGGTGTGGGCACTCAGGGTTTATGGTTTAAGAGCTTCCTGAGACCTGGGTTGGCAGGGTCTACGGGTGCAGTGTTTAGGGGTCTACGGTTTAAGTTCTTCTCGTTTTAATAAGGGTTCAGAGTTTAAAGGTTCGAGGCTTAAAGTCAGGTTTTGGGGGTTCTGGGTTTGAAGGTTTACGGGGTTAGTTGCGTTCACGATTTATGAATAGAGCTTGCAGGCTGGCGACCCTGCTCGCGGAAAAGGTGGCCCAAGGCGTCCAGGACCGAGTGGACGAGATGGTGGAGGAGGGGAGCAGCTGCCCGCTCATCGTGCAGCTCATCGCGGCCATGTGGAAGAGACCCGACAGCACCGACCAGGTCCTACAGGCCCAACAACAACAGAATCGAGCACTACGCGAACTCATCGCCACGACGGCTACCGGGCTCCAAAAGGCCAGTTGGCCATCCGATCCCGCTGACCCAGTCGCAAATGCCTTCACCGGGCCGCCGGACGCCCCTAATTCTGTCACCAGTCCAGCAGCCCTGGGTTCCTTTAAAGGGGTCTAAAAGTGTTACTATAAGGGATCTATAAGGGTACTATAATACTATAAAGGATCTATGAGGGTACTATAATAATGTAGCAACCTGAAACCCTAAAGCTCCAAACCCCTAAAGCCGAAACCCCTCAAACCCTGAACCCTATAGACCCCTGAACCCCAAAGCCTTAAAAAGAAAGCCCTGCACCCAGCAACCCGAGCCCTGCAAAACCTGGACCGCGAACCCCGAACCCACAAACCTACAAACTCTAATATACAGGACCCTCCTTGTACCCTCAAATAGGGGTATATGGTAGATGGAGGGTCTAGGTAGTTGTCTAGAAGTTTAATTACCTAATTGCAATTTGGTTCCTTGGCTTCCTTATTATGAAATAATATTGATACAGTGCAAACCAATAGTAGCTATATTGCAAAAGGTAGCTCAAACCATCTATTTTTAAGGCGCCTATGTTCCACGCCCGACCCTCAAGGCAACCCCTAAACCCTAAACCCTAAAGTGCTATGAGGAAGCCAAACAAGAAGGTAACCCACAACTAATCCTGAACGCTTAAAGCAACAAAGCGAAACCCTAAACCCTAAACCCCAAACCCTAAACCCTAAAATGAGGAAGCCCAACAAGAAGCAATGGGCGGCCAACTCGGCTTTCGTTGCAGATCCAAAGAAAGCCCGGCGCCCGGCTCTTTCGTTCTTACATGGGCTTCCTTCATCGACTTCCTTAAGGACGAAATGAAACCTAAAAGGGTTTAAGGTTCATATACCATGTAGGGATTCATAGTATATGGGTATGGGGCCCCTACTTTTAAGGGTCATTTGGTCCTCCAGGTTAGGGTTCAACTACCATAACCCACTTGTTTGTAGGGCCCCCTTGAAGTTCCAGATTAGGGTTCATGAAAAGAGCCTACAAAACTGTAGGTTATGGTATAGTGTCTAGGTTTACGCAAACCTGAATCACCCTACACCAGTGGGGCCGTGGGGGTAAAGGGGCTGTGTTTGACTTGGTGTCCGTACTGCCATGATGACGCTACATATTATTGTATTGTGCAGAATAGCTACCCCTAGGGATCTAAGGACTCATATATTAAGGCTTTTGGGCCGAAAGACCATAATATATAAGGCTTTTGGGCTATTTTGATCCCTAGGGTACTGTATGGTGTGGAAGATCTTTGGCGGCACAAGGATCTTCCAGTGTTCAAGATTTTAGGGCTTTGGGGTTTAGGGTTTTTCTAGAGCCAGGTCCTCTCACAAAGACGCGACACCCGCAGCGCCCTGGGCAACCTTCCAAGCCAAAGCCCCGAGATCCAAAAGCCCTCTACAGTAAACCCCAAAAAGTTGGAAACCGGATTAAGGTCAAATAGTGCTGGGATGCCCTATACATTACTCTTAAGGATTGAGGCTATGAGGTTTCCAACTTTTGGGCTTCTACTCTACTCCGAAGCCACAGCACTCCCCAGACCCCTCAACCCTTAAACCCCCACGCCTCAAACCCATAATGAATAAACCAAGCCCTAAACCCAAACCCCTAAAGCCTACAGCCCTGAACACTGATTCTTAAACCCCTAGACCCTCAACGGAATATAAAGCCCACATCCCTAAACTCCCTCTAAATTTCAATCCGAAGCTCTCAAGCCTTCACCGAAAGTTTTGATATCTCTCCCCGGCCCTCAGAACTTGAGCTCGCGAACCACACCGCCAGGGCCCAAGCATCGATTTTTTTTTTCAAGATCCCATCACCACTACGGGCTATTGGACCTTAAGGGTACCTTAATCTACCCTTAATAGGGTCCTAATGGGGATCTTTAGGGTCTAATAGCCCATAGTGGCAAGGGGAATCAACTGGCCCTGTATTGTTTCATGTGCTTTTCGTTGCGAGAGCTTTGTGAGGCTGTGTGCATCGGTTTGCAGGCCCGTAACGGAAATAGAAGGCCAACCATATGACCTCAACAAAGTATACGGGTGCTTGCTCTTACTCCCTAAGAGACCACCACGGCCCACCAGATTGTCAAGAGGAATGCGGCCGGTGCAGCTCCTGAGCACGGGCATGCTTCGGACTGGCACTCTCTGAACAGCTTGGTAGTCCAGCATATAATATAGAAGTTTCAACAACTACCAACACTAAGCTTGCAGGACAAATCACGTTCTACCGCACAAGCCGGATCCCAAGGTCAAAGAAGGCGAGACGGGGGTCTGAGCCCAGGCCTCAGCATGTGTTATTCGGCGTCAAAACCGGTTGGGACTAGGGTTTTGTAGCATCAGAAACCCTAGACCTTAAAGGTAAAAAGCGTTCCGGAAGCAGCGGGCCGACGTGTTTGTTCTAGCTAGCTGAAGCTTCGGGGGTTGTTACAGCTACTCGCAAGTAGGGTGACTCCTGTCAGAGTTGCTTGTAACCCAAACTTAAGGAACTTATCACAAATGTGGTGAATAGTCAGCGAAAAACCCCCAGAATGGTCCAAGTAGCTTTAGACCCCGAAACCCTATTGTAATTATTAACGCCCTGGTGATTCGCAAGTTCAAGGAAGCTGTCAGGCTCTGCTACGAAAGATAGTCCTAAACCCTAAACCCTAATCCCCAAGCCCTAAACCCCTAAACCCTAAACCCTTAGGGTCTTGAGGCCCTAAAACCCACACCGTAAATCCTAAGCGTCAAGCATCATCTGAAGGTTGTCGCTTTTTGGTCTTCAGGAGGCTTGCTGGAAAGGTTGCAGGATGTTGGAGACTCTAGTGCCTCCTGCCTTTTGGCTTAGGTTGAAACAGTTTTTGGGTTCTCGGGCTTTTGGATGTTTTTAGGTCTGGGGTTCAGAGTTCAAGCCTAGGATCTCTAGAGGGCCTCATGTTTCGTGACTATCCCCCCCATCCCGGTTCTGTAGTTGGCTCGCCAGAACCCTAATCAAGCCTTCCAATTATTCCGGACCGCGGCAACGCCTTTACATAACAATGCATACACACACACACATATATATATTTATTTATTTATAGCCACCCCTGTGTAGGTATGTATGTATGTACTTGTGTATGTATGCGTAGGTGTGCGTATGTTTACGCGTATGCCTTGTATGGTTCTGTGTATGTGTTTGTGTACTTGTGTATATGTGTATGTGTGTTTATGTAAGTAAGCAAGCAAGCAAGCAAGTACGTACGTAAGTAAGTAAGGTATGTATGTATGCATATATGTATGCATGTGCATGTAAGTATGTATGTAAGTATGTATGCCTGCATGTATGCATGCATGCATTTGTTGATGTGTACGTGGATGTGCATGTACGTATGTCTGTATGTCTGCACATACGTGCATATAT
Source organism: Symbiodinium sp. clade A Y106 (assembly GCA_003297005.1). Classification (NCBI taxonomy): domain Eukaryota; class Dinophyceae; order Suessiales; family Symbiodiniaceae; genus Symbiodinium; species Symbiodinium sp. clade A. The sequence continues at coordinate 326,900 of BGNK01000148.1, forward strand.
ACATGTACAAACATATACATGTAAATGTACTTAGAATACTTCTACTTATACTTATGCTTCTTATACTATACTTATACTTATTCATGGTTATATATACCTTCCTTTCTATATGCATCTGTATCTACGTTTTTGTGCCTTTGTTTTTAACTACATACACATACATTATATATATATATATATACATACACACATATATACAGCTAAAGACATACATACACAGATAGATAAATCGCTTAGCTGTTTACTGAGGGCCGCCTTGACGACGGACTCCTGGAGCTTCGGATTCATGGCCCGGAGCTTAGTTCAGTGAGGTTAGGATAGGCTTAGGGGCTTGGGGGTTTAGGGATTAGGATAGGCTTAGGGGCTTGGGGGTTTAGGGATTAGGGTAGGGTTTAGGGGCTTGGGGGTTTAGGGATTTTTGAATTAGGGGTTTTTGGGGGTTTAGGGATTAGGATTAGGGCTTTGGGGGGTTTAGGGAATAGGATTTATGGGGTCTAGGGGTTTAGGGATTAGGGGTTCCAGGATTTAGAGGCTAGGGGTCTAAGGAATTTTCAGAGGTCGCACAAGGGAGGTCAGTTCGTGTTTTCGGGGTTTAGGGTTTGGGGTATTTTTGTTTACCGGGTTTAGGGTTAACGGGGGCATTGTGGTTCTACAGCCTTTCGGGTCTAAAAGTTTCGTTGAAGTTATGGTTTCACAGGGTCTAGGGTGTTGGGGGAAATTGTGGATTTGCGGGTTTAAGGTTTAGGGGGAGTCATGGATTTTAGATAAACTTACCACCTCCACCTAGGCCTCCAGTTACCTAAATAGTAGGTTACTGGGGTATATAACATATGGTTAGTGACCTACTGTTTAGGTAACTGGAGCCCAATAGGGTACCTATGCGGTTTAGGGTTTTTGCGTTTGGCCCTTGCTTAGTCCTTAAACAGAGCTCTGAGGCTCGCACCCGGTCGTTGAAGAGCGAGATCGACGAGGACGGTTTAGGGGTTTTCAGGGTTCCCGTACCTGGTCCCTTAAAAGGTTTCCGTGAAGGATTTTAGGGTGTGGTTCTAGGGTATAGGGCTTTGTACAAGGTTTTATGAGGGTTCCAGGGCGTTCTAGCGTTTGGCGTTTAAGTCGTGGTTCTAGGGAATAATAGGGCTTTATGCAAGGTTTTAGGCGACGGCGCCACTAGGGTGCCGAGGCTGCTTTTTCAAGCTTCCAGTGCGTTTTGGAATACTTCTTATGGGGTGGGGGGGTGGGCTTGGGAACGTCCTGTTGGACCGCATTTCTGCCACTCCCTTCTGACGGGAGTTCCGCCGTGCTACCACTGCTGCCAGTTTTGCTTGCAGCACCTCTGCCTCAACGATGCCGGCTTCGAGAGCGTGCGCTCTCTCCTCTGTGCTCTTTTGGCCATGGTCGTCGTTCTTCGCTATCATGGAGCAATGCTGCCGGAGCTGGGTGGCTTCGCCTGTTTCCACCTGCAGGACTTCATCTTTTAGACTACGTTTACTCCTGCCTCTGGCGAAGGCAGGTAAAGCAAATGCCGCTGCTACAAGAGCTCGGCAAACTTTGCCGTGACAGCTGGGTCCTGTCTTTGCCGTGACAGCTGACTGGGTCCGCAACAAACACATTGTACTATCACGATGTAGACCATGCTGGTGATGCTCCTGATGACCGTGATGGCGTTGCCCGTCGTGGTGGTGTTGATGATGCCGTTGCTTCGTCTGCGTGTGCTCGTCGGGTATCTATCGTTTAGCAGAATCTGTAGTCGTGTGCCTCTGCGTCCAACACAAAGTTTTCCCTGACCCGCTCCAAAAAATGTGGCTCAACTTGTGGGAAAACATCGACAATCGTCGAAAAGTACACACAGTCTCGGAGATTCCCACACTCTTCGTCTGAGCTTTGTAGACCGTTCGCAAGTTTTAGCACACGTTTAAGCAGCGCGTTGCCAAAACATCTTCTTTTCACAACTCCCACAAAATGCACGGCACCCTACAGAAGCCGCAACCAGGTTTTAGGAGGGTCTTAAACAGTTGTATGGTATCTGGGCTCATAATATGGTTTCGGCTTTTAGACAGACCCCCCATGTAAGCTCCAAGTCCTTACTCGGTTGCCTAAGCCAAGTTTAGGGTTTAAGGTTTAGGGTATGAGGAACTTGCTGCATCCAAAGCCGTTCAGAGTTCGGGGTGCTAGGTTTTTGGAGACTCCAAGCAGCCCTCAGGGTTTAGGTTTGTGTCCCGAATTAAGCAATATGGGTTGAACTATTGAGCGTTAAAACGTGAGGTAAGGTATGCCCCTTAATCAAGGACCGTACCAAACCTTCTTCAAGACCCTATGAAAACTTGCATTTTGAAGTATCATTGGTATAATTATTTTTTGGGGGTTTTGGAGTCTCTGAGTTTGGTGTAGGCAGGTCACACTACGGGTCCATCTGGCCAAGACCTGTCCAATAATTACGTACACCCCAAATACCAACACCCATGAAAAAAAGGAACCTTAAGCCTTAGATCCCAACCGCTTGAGCGCACAAGTTGCCCAATTGGATTCAGAACCAAACCGAAACGCTAAACCCCTCAGTCCTACTCTTAAACCCTGAACCTAAATCTAAACCCTATTCCTTAGACCCTAACCCTAAATGCACCTCACCTACTCAGTAGCTGAGTAGGTCACCTTCAACCTTTTGCGCCTTACAGAATCCTACCTTAATTGAAGAGGTTAACCGTTTTTGATCTAGGGTACTCAGCCCCTAGGCCTAAAACCCTGATGCTTTGGACCCTTGGGGTTCGGCCCGGGAAGATACGCCAGGACGAAGACGAGAGCTCTCCTTTCCAAGTGGGCGATCAGGCGCGACCACAAAACTGTTCTTCCCAGAGGGTCCAAAATACCGATATAGTAGAATGTAGGGTTTCTATATCAAGTACTACTATGCTTGGGGGAAGTGTCCCCATGTGGGCTTTAAGGATCCAAAAACTCCTAAACCCTAGCTTCATCCAGCATTTTTGGACGAAAGCACGCCTTGCAGCAGGTCGCTGCCCTCGTCGCAGGATGGGATGCGCAGAAGGACACTGCCTGTTGCTGGTTACAGGGCTTTCGGATGCAATGTAGGATTTACCGTGTCCTTCTGAATTCGAAGTGCAAGCCATACTTTCGAAACGTCAGATGTAGGGTTTGGGGATTCGAAGAATAGAGGTTTATTCATTTTTATCCTGGAGGTTTCCGGCTTTGGGGGTTGGGGGTTTAGGGTTTCAGGGCTGTTGGGTTGTGTCTAAATCCCGAGCCGGAAGAACCTTAAATCCTAAACTCCAAAAGCCAAGACACACGAACAAGCCCTAAATGCCTCAAGTAAACTTAAACACGTCAGCAAGACCATCACCTAAACCCTGAAGATCACAGTAACCAGTCACCCTTACAGTAACCTTCACAAGAACCCTTAGAGGAACTCAAAAAAGTTTACAGAACTCCTAAGCGATGAACCCACTATAGTATCCTTACGGAAGCCGCTATAGAGAACCAAAGGCACCCTCTTAACGAACCGTGAGCCCCCCCATAGACGAACCCCCCATAGATCCCTCAAAACAAGCGCCTTATAGATCCCATACAAACCCTTACAGTATCCCGTGTAGGAACCCTGACAGACCCTTAAATGGAGCCTCTTATGGACCCGTAGAAGGAGCCCCTATAGACCCTTAAAAGGAGCCCCTGTAGACCCTGAGAAGGAGCCCGTTTAAAGAGCTCTAACAACCCCTCCCGGCCGAAGGAGCTCGGAACCGGCAGAGTTCTTGAGGTCCGAAGGGGCCCTGTTTTTTGTTACGGCTTCGGACTACCAAAAGGGTACTAAGAATACAGGCGGCTGTGAGGGTTTAGGGCTTTAGGGGTTTAGGGTTGAGGGCTTGGGGTTTAGAGTCAGTTTGGCTTGGAGGAACCATCCTGCATCTTTCACGCAATAAGAAGCCCATCGGGCTAGAAAACGTAGAATTTGCATATTGCGTCAAAAGGGCTCGTATTTCGGGCTTGGGGTTTAGGATGGGGTTTTGGGGTCGTACTATTCGGGGGAGTCGGGGCTTTGGGTGTTCTAGGGCTTTTAAGGCTTTTTGTGTTGTATAATACTGTTCTTAGACCCTAAGCCCGGTAAACCTAAACCCACTATAGTCTCCTTATGGAAACTGCTATGTAAAACCTAACAGCAATTCTTAGACCCTCAACCCACTATAGTATCCTTTATGGAAACCGTTCTAGAAAACCTGCAAAGAAATTCTCAGACCCAAAACCCCTGTAACCCGAGACTGCCACACCCCAGGGTCCCGCTGCAGGCGCCAACAGGCTTTAGGACCGTTGTTTAGGGAGTTTCCGAAAATTAGGGGTACCTTAAAATAGCAAAACCGCCAAAACCACAGCCAGAGGATTTGAGGGGTGATTCAAGAAGTTCATATGAGTTCAGTTAGCCGGTAGACAATAACTCCTGAACTCCTCGACCAAAGGGACATCCCAACCCGCTGAAAGCCAGGATGGATCATCTGACGAGCCTACCTAATTAATAAGGTTGGTGACTGTGATACCTGCTTTCAAAAGTTCCCGCTGAGCATTCGAGAAATCGAATCTCTGGCTGATGACATAATACCTTCAACCAACATAAATCTGTAGCTTTATCGGCTACTCGAATCATGGAACTGGTATGAACTGCCTGAATCAACATCCAAAATCTGCCTGCTGTGGTTTACTCNTCGGCTACTCGAATCATGGAACTGGTATGAACTGCCTGAATCAACATCCAAAATCTGCCTGCTGTGGTTTACTCGCGTCTACACTAGGTCTGACCACAGCCGTTGGCATCGGCAGATTTCGGTTGGCCCAGATGTTTGTGGGCTTACTACTCCCAAGGCCCGAATGGCTGTAAGAAGGGAGCAGACAGCACCTATGAGCATAATTGGAATGCCTTTACAGCCTCTGAGAAGGCGTCGAGGTGTAAGATCTGCGGTGGGAAATCCCATAAGAGCTCCGATTGCAAGGCAGGCGCTTTGAAGCCTGAGGATACTAAGGTAAAGCCTAAGGGTCCAAGGGCGCCAGCCCCTGTCAAGGCTGCCCCAGAGACCGCAAATCCATCGACCGGGCAGCCGCTAACCTCAGAAACGAGCCAACAGCAGATTAAAAGTTTGCTGGCTGACGCAGCTTGGATTCTCCAGCAAACGATGCCGCCTCCAGGTCAGACTCAGGTTACCGACCCAGTTCCTGTGGCGGCAACACCCATACCCAGTGCCCCGTCCGGTGTTCCCCCGAAGGCACCTCCGTCAGCGCCCGTTCCTGGAACGCCAGTCACATTGGCCTCCTTGAGCGCCCAGCTCGATCAGCTGAGGTCACTTGCCCGAGATCCAGAGGTTAAGGCCTGCCAGGAGGAACCGCAAGTTCCTTTGCGAGGCTGCCAGGAAGCTGTAGGACGATGTGATGGGGAGTTGAGATCATCGATTTGGAAGAGAATTTCAGATTTTGAGGCACGGGTTTGTGGGTTTAGGAGTGGTTCGAATGATACGCCAGTAGCCCTCCTGGATAGTGGAGCCACTCATGCGGTGATTCCCTTTGATCCTAACCTCACCAATCTGGAGCGTGTGCCGGTCACGCTGGCTGGGGATGCACGACAAGATTGGCTGAGGACAAAGGGAGGGACTTTGGTAGTTCCCCCGGATCCTATGTCGCCTACGAGCAAGCCCGTTCAAACCATTCTCCCTCTTGGGGCATTGGTGGAGAATTTGGGATGTAATGTTCGATGGAGCAAGCGAAAGGGTTTACGGGTCGTGCATCCAACCCTAGGTACCTTGAACACCGGCATCTCTGCTAATACGTGCCCGCATATCCAGGAGGACCAAGCCCTCAGCTTAATAGCCGAGTTAGAGTCCAAGCGCTTGGAGAACTTCAGACAGCAGGTTCAGAACTTGGAATGCCGCTTGGAGTCTATTGAGACACCTCCAGACCCTACGGAATCTCTTCGACAGTTTAGTGTGTCTGGAGCCCGCGGAGATGCTCTGAAGGCCTTCCTTGCACAGCCCTATCTCACAGGCATTCCAGAGGGACTGGCTGTTGGACTAGCTGAATCCGTTCCGCTGGGTGAGGCCTCAGGCAACGCCATTTTGAAGCTCTTACCCTTGAAGCGGGCTGCTCGGCGAGCCTTGTTGGGCTGTGATAAGTGGGTGATCCACCTATGCTCAGGACCCCGCAGGTACGAGGACCCTCTTGTCAACTGGTGTGCCGAAGGACATATGATGATGGTTGCGGTTGATCTGCTCCAACCAGGTGGAAAGGGCTGGGATCTTACCAAGCCAGATGGTGCTTGGAAGGTGTTATTGTGGGCTGCTTTGAACGGCAAGATAGCTGCAGTAATGTCGTCGCCACCAAAGGGGTCCAATGCCCTCTCAGCGACCTTGTGCCTCCAGGGTATGCTCTTGTGGTCTCTGGCCTCAGTTGTGAATGGATTTGGCATTCCTTATGTTGCTGAGCACGATGCTGTTCCAGCTCAGTCGCAGGATGCCTTCCTGAATTGGTCCAGAATGACACCTGTCGAGCTGCGGCAGCTAGATGATACTGCTGAGAGCTATGGGCCAATGACCCTGATCACCAATCTAGAGTTGGGTTACCTAGGCACCCTGCACCTAGGACTCGAGTCTACCAGCCTGCCCAAGGGAAAGGAGTGGACCATTCCACTCCGGCGAGAGCTCACGAGGGCTCTCTCTGGTAAACCATCAGCCCCATCGTGCGAACATCTTGATAAGGTAATTACCCTACGCCTGAAGTCGTTGGGAACCAACCAGCAACTGGTAGACTGCAGTTCCACCGGTGCCCAGGCCGTTGTGGAGGGTGAGGATCACGGCCTTCCCTCGGACACACTAGAAGATGAGGCTGAGGCTCTCCTTAGGGCATTTGAGGCTGAAAGCATAATCGACTCGGATAGTGAAGAAGAGCTTCCTAGTGCCAATGATGAAGCGCACCAGGAACCCGACCTACGGGACTCTAAGGTTGTAGTGCCTGGAGCCCCAATCCGAGCTGAGACTAAGCCTGAGCACACTGGGGAGAGTCGCTCATCTCGTCCTCGTGGTAGTAAGAGCGCGGAGGTATCAAGTACAGAGGTTAGCAAATGGCGTCAACACCTGGCCAATGGCCATGTCCCCTATCGCAGAGACTGTAAGCAGTGTGTTGAAGGGGCTGGCCTGGCTGTATTTCATAAAAGGATAAAATACCCGAAGTCCTTTGCACTATCGGTAGATCTGTTTGGACCCGTCCCGCTGACGGAGGCTGGACGAGACGAAGGATGTATCACAGGCAAAAGTGTCCTGAGGTATGGCCTCGTAGGTGCCTTTCGGGTTCCTAGATCCGCTCTTCGAGAAGCTTCAGCTGATGCTGGGGACGGCATCAAGGATTTGTTTGCCGATATGACCCCACGTCCTCCGGACCCAAGTGAGGAGCTCGCAGACTATGAGCCATCCGAGGGCCCTGATGACCTCTTCCCTGAGTTGTTTCGAGGCGACTTAACGGATGATCGCCCGACCCAGGACAACCCCCTAATCTCGGCCACGGTTGATGCCGTGACCAGTGATCCCTCTCAAGGTACCTCCTTGCTCACGCTGGAGGAAATCCCTCAGAGTGATGATGACTTGAGAGACCTGATTAAGCAGCTTCAGATCCCGGTGGAACAGGTGGTGCTCCGGTACTTTGTTCCCCTGCGTACCAAAACCGGTCCAGAGGTTTCAACAGCCCTCCAGCAAATGATCCTTGATATCAACCAGTACTTCCCAGTGAGATCCCTTCATCATGATCCAGGAACAGAGTTTGCATCCACCGCCTTGAGCCGATGGTTGGCACAGCATGGGGTGAGGGTTCAGCATTCACTTCCGACGGATAAGAAGGGTAACGGGTTATCTGAGAGGACGGTGGGTTGGGTGAAGTCGCGCATACGTACACTTCTGAAGTCGGCAGAACTGCCGGTACAGTGGTGGCCACTCGCTGCCCGCTGGGCGGTAGCAAAGCATAATGCCGCGATCCTGGATAAGCCTGAGCCTCCAGGGTTTGGCCAAGGCGTGCTTCACCGTATAAAGAGGCCTGCAGACGGGGCCAAGCAGTTGATGGAGCGATGGATCGAGGCAAGGTACGCAGCTCCTCACCGGTCTATACCGGACGGTCATGTCTTGATCACAAAGGCGGGGAACCTAGTAGCATCAAGGGGTTTTAAGGCTGGTGTCATTGACCCTACCAAGATTAAGGACCTAGGGTTGCCAATCCTTCAAGAAGAGGATAATCAGGGAGGCGTTCAACAGCTCCGGAGCGCCCCTTAAGAGACTTAGGGAGAAGACTTCGGTGCGATTTGTAGAATGCCTTAGTTTCCCTACCTCCGAGGAAGTATCACATGGGTTCCTGATGAGCCAGACCTATGATTCCCAAGCCATACGTAGGGTGTTGGATGCTGTTGCTCAGGAGGAGGATAGTACGGGCGACAGACGAGGAATCGTTGATGGCCGCCAAATCCTCGGGGCATACTGCCATGGGGGCCTTAGGGGAGTGACCAATCTTTCAAAGCGGAAGCCCTGGACAACCATCTTCCTAAATCGGGCTCTCTTGATGAGACTCCTTGTCAAACCAGCTACTCCGAGGCCTTCATGGTCGGCCTTGATGCTTATCAGGGCAGGAGATGTTGAGGTGCACCGTGATTGGAGGAATGAGTGGGGAACCCTAAACTACACCATGCACCTTCCAGGTGAAGTTCAGCTTTGGGTGGAACCCGGAGATTCCGCTCACGGTAAAGGTAAGCCCCTCCCTAATCCTGTATGGGATTCTGAGGACGTTCAGGTCCTCACAGATGTGCCTTGCTCCTTCAACCCTCGGCAGCACCATGCAGTCCGAATGAGACCGAACTGGTTATTGGTTGGATATACCCCGTTAGGAACCGCGAAATTGGACCATAGCGATATTGTGTATCTCCAGTCTTGTGAGTTTCCTCTGCAAGCAAGCACCGAAGGCACTGTGTGTGCCCAGGGTGTGACAGCTGATGCTAGCTGGGACCCCAGTCTGCCGTATGCTCAGGTAAGGGCCCTCTCCCCAGACTCTTCCTCCGAGGACAGTTCTGAGTCAACCATTGACTCAGACGAGTTACGCTCACAGATACTCTCAGCCGAGACACCGGAAGGTGACCCCATGATGCCAGGTGGAGCTGTGGCCTCAGTTTCCCAATGCGTCCTTTCAGCTGATGAGCAGCCTGATGCCAATACTCCACTCGTGGGTTGGGACTTTAGCACCGGTAATCCTGGGGATGCCCCCATCCCGCCCTGGAAAGGATCGAGCTGGAGGATTACCTCCGGGTTAGAGGTGCAAGTCCAGCCTACACCCGGCTAAGGGCCCTAGGAATAGAGGTTCCTAATGACCTTCAATTCTTGTTTGTCGAGGACTTAGTGGAGCATGGTTTCCCTGAGCATATGGCGTACCGAATCATGAGGGGAATCCACCCCCCCGGCACACGGAGGCCAGATAATCCACAGAACTCAAGTCTGACAACCGGGGAAGTACGTGTGTATGATAGGACAAGTCGTCAGATACCTTGGATTTTCCAGAATAGAACCCTAGGGGTCCGATGTCCAGGTCCACCTTTGGCGTCCCTGGGAATCAAGCAACCTGATGCAAGGCGAAGGGAAGGAGAGACTCAGGAGGAGGCAACTGGTTCAAGGCAGCAGTGGGATATCCCTGAGGAGAGGCTGCGTGAAGACCCCACAGATCCTTCTCCATCACAGCCACCCCAACCCCCAACTTGTCAGCAGCAGGCATTGGAAGGGAATCCTTCTCCAGGAACAGAGTGTTCCTACACCCAAATGATGTACCTACAAGAGATGTGGGATGATGATGAATGGGTTCCTAGTTCCGGTGCCGCCTCGAGCTCGGACACCGGCGGCCCTGCCCCAGTTGTCCAGTCTTCTGAGTTGATGGCTCTGGTAGAGCCAAGTATCCCGGAGGAGATGTGTGAAGACCCAACAGATCCTTCTCCATCACAGTCCGTAGAAGAATATAGATGCATGGTGGTGAGGTCGACTGGTCCGTATAATTGCGATAGAGCAATCCACTCTCAGTTCCCACAGCAGAATGGGGCCAGCGTTGATACCACGACACAGGTAGCCTCCTCAGCACCAGCCTTGACGATAGGGGTTCCAGTTGGTAACCCACTAGTTGGGACCACTAGTGCGTGAAATCAGCAGTACCTCCATGAGGTGAGGAAGGTAGACGGAAGGGACCTTCACCCCGAATGTTGAGGAGTTGCTTGCCGGCTTGAGTGGCCCCTTGGACGTGATACATAACGTTTCCCCTGCGGAGGTTCGCAGGCACATACAGAAGTGGCGACCCGCAGCCAGTGCCGAGCTGGAGATCTTTGAGTCCATGAATGTGATACGGAAGTTCTTCGGTCCCGAAGCACGAGCCATCATGCGTGACCCAGCCATTGAGGTAATCCCTGGGAAGGCAGTGTGCACCGTAAAACCTGGAGACCCATATAAGAGAAAGTTTAGAGTAGTGTCTTGCGGAAACTACGCTAAGACTACTGCGGAGTCTCAGCTGTACGCAGGAGGCGCTGGGGCCGAGAGCCTACGAGCCCTTTTGGTACACGCAGGACGTCTTGGACGGAAGGCCTATGGGTTGGATGTGAAGTCAGCCTTCCTATTGGCGCCTATCCCGTCCAATGTGACCAAGCGCTACGCGATGCGACCACCACGGTTGCTAGTTGAGTTAGGGCTGTGCCAAGAAGATGAAGTGTGGATGATAGATAAGGCACTCTATGGGTTTCGTGAGAGTCCTAAGTGGTGGGCTGACCACCGTGATGCCTTTTTATCCCAGGGAACTTGGCAGACTGCAACGGGCCGGGTGCACCTCGAGCAACTTGCCTCTGAGAGCAATGTCTGGACTATCAGGCATGAGAATGGGCTTTGTGTGGGCCACCTGTTGGTGTATGTGGACGACATGCTTCTGCTCACAGAGCCTGGAGTTGCTCAGGAGTTCATCAAGTGGCTTCGCAAGGCATGGGAGTGCACAGGACTCAAGGAGGCCACAGCATCCGAACCCCTAAGGTTTTTGGGTGTAGATATCTTTGCGGAACTGGACGAGGGAAATAATGTAATAGGCTATAGCCTAGGCCAAGAACCATACGTAGCTGAACTCCTGCGTATCCATAATGTAAGGCCAAATGCTAAGGCCACTGCACCGGTGCCTAAGGAATGGGTTCGAGAGGTTCCCTCGGAGGAATCCTTCTCCGAGAGTGAACTCCGTGCAGCCCAAAGGGTTACCGGGGAGTTATTGTGGATTGCGCAAAGAACGAGAATTGATATCAGCTTTTGTGTCGGGTTGATGGCAAGTTGGGTTGCAAAGTACCCTACCCAAGTCTCAAAGATAGGGCAAAGGGTTCTTGAGTACTTAGCGAACACGAAGACTCATCGCCTTTCGTTAATTCCCGGATCCAGACGAGGGTTGCGAATCTATACAGATGCTTCGTTTGCTCCTCATGGCAGCCACTCGATCAGTGGAATTGTGCTGCAATACGACGAGTGCTGTGTGGTTTGGAAATCCAAACGTCAGAGCTTGGTGACTTTGAGCACAGCGGAATCAGAGTTGGTTTCAGGTTGCGAAGGGGTAGTCTTAGCCCAGTCACTTGAAGCCCTGGTGTGCGAACTCGAGGAGACGTTGTGCACCAAGCATCTTCTAGTGGACAACACGGCGGCTGTAACTCTCGCCGAAGGAGGTGGGAGTCAGAGGACAAGGCATTTGCGAGTTAGATCGGCCTTCATTCGTGATATGATTGATAGAGGGGAGTTGGAAGTTTCCCATTGCCCGGGAGACATCCAATTAGCAGATTGCTTGACCAAGGCATTGATGAGGAATCGCTTAGATGACCTATGCAACCTGTTGGGTTTAGGCCCCCCTCGTCTTGTGAAGAGCATAGCTAAGGTTTTAGCTGGTAGCCCGATAGTGGTTGAACCACTTGAGCTCCCCGAAGCAACCTGTGCACCTAGCCTCAGCCCCTTTGGAGTAACCGTAGCTCGTGCCCAGGCCGGAGCCAATCATGAGCAGCTCCGAGTGTGGTTGATGGTAACGGTGCTGTTACTCCAGGCTGAGCTATCAGATGCTGCGCAAGAAGAGGATGGTGACTATGAGCCGTTGGGCCTTGAGCTTTCTCTTCTGGTTGTCCTAATGATCTTGTCTGTTTTGTTCATCTGGGAGTCTGCCAGACACTGCTTGAGGTCCTGCTGTATTCGTCGTGAGGATGATGCAGTGATCAGAGTCGTGAGTGCTGATGATGACGATAGGCAAGCTAGGAGAGAGAGAAGGCAGGAGTCCGTTAGACGAGCCATTGCGCGGGAGGTTGAGGATGATGGCCTGAGGAGGAGGTCGACCCCTGCCTCCACAATTGAACATCCTCAACCCACACCGCTATCCATGCCGTATGTGCGAGTGCAAGTTGAAACACAACCACTACTAACGGCACCTGACTTGCCTCCTCCTCCACCGCCTATGCCCCCTGATGATCCCATAACAGCCTCGACTGTCCCAAGTGGTGGACTTTACTCCGATGGACTTCGGGAAACAGCGAGTGCTGGGACTTCCTCTCAACTTCCGTCCACCGCCCTGGGAATCCAATTCTCTATTCCGGGTAGCAGTGTCGAGGGTCGCGGACAGGCAAGGAGGGATGCATCAACCCAAACGACCTTTGAAAGAGGTCTTGAGTTTCACCAGTTGTGCGATCTCCATATGATAACCACGTCTAGTAGAACACCAGGAGCATTGCACCTCTTCCGGAANCTTGAGTTTCACCAGTTGTGCGATCTCCATATGATAACCACGTCTAGTAGAACACCAGGAGCATTGCACCTCTTCCGGAACTGTCAGGCTTTAAGGAACACTACAGCAGTTCAAGATCGTATGTTCTGCCGGTATTGCCTCCAAGCCTTCAGAGACGGATGAGACCGGCTTTCCGTTCTTAAGGAACGACGCAGCCGAGGAGGAGTGTTGAAGTCTGCAGAGGCCAACACCTCTATCCTTTCAGCCGTGAAGGCTCATTGGAGCTGAGCTCCTCATGACATGTCACGATGACATGTACGACATACACGTAGCATAGCATCCAGTCTGGAGGACGGATTCTTTCTCGTGTTTGTCTGTGCGTGAAAATTAAGGTCCGTCGTAAGCCCATGGGTCAGCACTCTGGTTTGCTGCTTTGAAGCTGAAACCTACTTCGAGAAGATTAGCATGTCAGCGGATGACACGCAAAACCCCAATCTTCAGGATCAACCTGAAGTTCCGCAAACCCTCATACAACCTCCGCCCAGAAGATTCTATAAACCTTCAAAGCACTCCATAAGATCCGATAGAATCGCATAGAACCCTTGTAAATCCTTCAAGAACCCTTAATACAAGCCTTCAGGGACCCCCTAAACCCTTATAAAAGCCTTCAGGGCACCCCAAAACCCTCTTCAAAGCCTTCAAGAACCCCCTAAACCCTTACAAAAGCCATCAGTGAACTCCGAAACCCAAAGCCCTGAAGAACGCTCTAGACCCTAAACCCCAAACCCTAAAACCTGAACCCCTAAACTTGGGACAGATCCTGGAGCCTGGGCGGAGACCTCAGCTACAGCTCTCGGGGCCTGGCGTTGACTTCCCAGAGACTCCAATATCCCTTAATTAAGGAATACTCCTTAAATCATATTAGGGATCCTACTATAATTTAAGGTATATCCCCTCTAATTCCCTATAGAACCCCTTATAGACTTTACGGAACCCTTTAAGGAACCCTAAGGTCTATTCCTTAATTAAGGGCTATTGGAGTCTCTGGGTTCCTGAGCATCCTCCGCCCCCCGGGGCCGAACCAAAAACATGAAAATTCGCAGACCCTAGGGTTCCTTTGGGACTATAAGGGATCTATACAGGTACGATAATATAGGGGCTTAAATAAGTACCTATACTATTTTGGGGCCTCCTTTTTTTCATTATCGTATATTATACCCTAAAGCGCTATATCTACACACCATCTCCCCCATCCCTGGGTGCCGTGGAGGCCAGTCGGAGGCTAGTAGTGTTGGCAGGAGAGAAATAACATGTCCAGCCTTAGCGCTATGAGTAGTATGCGTCGTAGCAGTCGCAGCAGTCGTCGTCGTGGCCGTCGTAGAAGTAGAAGTAGCAGTAGTAGCAGTAGTAGCAGCAGAGGAGTAGCCGTAACAGTGGCAGTCGCTGTCGCACTAGCAGTAGCAGTAGCAGAAGCAGTCGTAGTCTTCGTCGTAGTCGTAACCGTAGTCGTAGTCGTGGTAGTACTTAGAAGTAGTAGTAGTAGTACTACTACTACTACTACTAGCCACGCCCCCCCCCTACCAACCGCCTGGCGCCTCAACCCATCGTCATCGTCATCATCAACGAAAATTATATCTGCAGAAGATGCAGGGGCTCAGGCACCCCTGTCTGTGACAGCTGCAGAAGTTGCCGATGCTCACTTGCCTNCAGAAGATGCAGGGGCTCAGGCACCCCTGTCTGTGACAGCTGCAGAAGTTGCCGATGCTCACTTGCCTTAACTGTCACAGATGCAGGGGCTGAGGCTCCCTATCTGTGACAGTTGCATAGGTTCCCGAGGCTCATTTGCGTCAGCTGTCACAACCATTGAAGTTGCAGAGGCTCAAGCCCCAAAACTGCGACAGCAACTGGAGTTGCGGATTCGACGGGGAAGAAACTGCCAAACCACACGTGGTCGGATAGTACGAAAACACTGTAAATACCGTGGAACACGCAGGTGCTGCCAAGAAGGTTTAAACACTCCCAACACCTGAAGCGCAACATCTTCTAAACATCAAAAACAAAGATGCCAGCTGTACATGGGAGAGGCTCGCCAACACCCTTAAAGCCCAGACCTCACCGTAGGAGGGTTTGTCTTTGAAGTGGT
>BGNK01000149.1:0-43810 GCA_003297005.1 Symbiodinium sp. clade A Y106
CCCCCCCGCGCGCGCGAAAAGAGGACCACACGCAGACGCTGCTGCGCCACGCTGCGAAGAGCTCCGGGCTGAAGGAGCGCGGTTTAGGGTTTGGGGGTTTAGGGGTTTGGGGGTTTAGGGTTTAGGGTGTGGGGGTTTAGGATTTAGAGTTTAGGGTTTAGGGTTTAGGATCTAGGGTTTAGGGGTTTGGGGGTTTAGGGTTTAGGGTTTAGGGGTTTAGGGTTTATGGTTTAGGGTCCGGAAATTTTGAGGACTTGCTGCAACTTGCACACTTACCCTAAGGCTCTAAGGACTCATAGGGTTCTGTATAAGGGATCTATAGGGTTCTATAACAGGGATCTATAGGGTCCTCTATAACCCAAAGACTCTAAGGACTCATATTTTAAGGCTTTTGGGCTTAAAGACCATATTATACAAGGTTTTTGGGCCATTTTGAGCCTTAGGGTTACAGACCCGGCCCGGCAAGACGCGGATAATTTGGGAAGCAACGCTACAGGTTGTTGAAGACAAGGCCGGCTCGGACCACAATTGCGAGATCCAGTTTGTGATTCCCAGGACCCTCCTTGTACCCTCAAAAGGGTCTAGGGTTTAGGGTTTCGGGTTTAGGTTTTAGGGTTTAGGGTTTAGGGTATATGGTCCCAAATAAGGGGGATTTAGGGTCTAATAGAGGGTTTATGGAGGGTCCAGGTTGTGATTCCTCGTAGTCGGAGCTCGGCATTGCTTCAAGCAGAGACGCTGCTCTTTGAAAGGCTGCGAAATCTCCTTCCCTTCGACTCCAAGCCTTCAAAAGCCTACAACCCATTAGGGGATCCTTTAAGGGTTCTATAAGGGATCCTTTAAGGGTTCTACCCAGAGCCTCCGAAAGCCCTTAGTTGAGGAATATACCTTAAACTCTAGTCTCCATTGTAGTTCCTTTTGGGGGCCTTATAGGATCCTAATTATATATTTGGTTAAACCAAAAGAAGGAACTACAATGGAGACTATAGGTAAACTATATTAGGGATCCAATTATGTTTTAAGGAAAATTCCTTAATTAAGGGGTTTTGGAGTCTCTGGGAAACCCCAAAAAGCAAAGCCCTAAACCCCAGACCCCAGACCAAAAGCCTATAAACCCAAAGCCCAATGGCCGACTCATCCAAAACGTCTGAGCGCTTGCTTGCCAGGAGCGTTTCGACCAACGCCTGGGCGAATACGGTGCCTGGGAGAACTTCTGATTCTACCCATGGGTTTTTGGGGGCTAGGTCTGGGGGTTCTATGAGTTATGAGGGTTTTATGAGGGAGTCAACTTTAGGGTTTAAGGGATAGGAGTTTACGGGTTTACAGGTTTAAGGGTTAAGGGGTTTAGGGATGTGGGGTCGGATGCGCCCGAGACCTTCGCATGCTGGGTGCATTCACGCTCCGCGCATGGTCTTGCAACAGCACCAGGGAGACTCACCGTTTCGAGCACTGATCATGGGACTTAGGGTTCCTTAAGGGGGTTCCTAGGGGAGTTCCTTAAAGGGATCTATAAGCGATCTTTAGGGGTTTAGGGTTTAGGGTCTACTTGGAGGATCATGGGATTCAGTAACCAGGACCCCCCAATGGCCCTTTAATGGTGGGTCTTTGGGGCATATTAGAGGGTAGTTGGGGGCTCTAGGAACTAGGCTTCTTATTAGGGTGACTACACCCATAGTTGCCTATAACCTCCCAAGTAAGGCACTTGTAACCTTGCTTGCAAAGCCCCATGATCCGCCAAGTACCCTACACCCTAAACCCTTTAAGGAAGCCTAAGTCCATGACGGCCCCAAGTATTCCCTAAACCCTAAAGCCTTATAGTAGCCCAAAAAACGGTTTAGGGTTGAGGGTTTAGGGTTCAGGGTTTAGCCTCAAAGGGAAGCCTCCTTGAAGAGGAGCCTTCTGGGCGACGTTGCTCAAGCTTTGCGAGCAGTATTGCCAGGAGGCGACTCGGTCGTATGGCAAACATGTAATGGCAGTTATATGGGGTTGCGATTTAGGGTTTAGGGTTTAGGGTTGCGCGAGTCGTATGGCAAACATGTAGTGGCAGTTATAAGGCTTAAGCTTTGGGGTTTGGGGATTATAGGGGCTTGAACAAGTACACATCTCACTATTCTAGTTCGTAGGGCTGGTATAATTTCGACTCGTGACGGTTCTCGTGCTATCTCCCCGTTTCTGTGCGTTTGTTTGCCTTGCGCTGTGCCTCCTCCACCCACGGTCTCTGCTAGGGCCTGTTGAGGATAGGAATACCGAGTGCACTGCACAGTTGTCGAACGACGCGTGGGATATTTTGCCTTAGTGTTTGTCCATGAAGGGCTTGCTCTGTAGCTCCAGCCCCAGCTGACAACAGCTGTTGCTAGTCTGAGGGTTCTCGCAGCATTCGCTCTGTGCCTAAGCAGCCACGCCACTTGCTTGCACTTCCTGGCATCCGGATTTGGAGGTCCAGCCGGAGCTGAACAAGATGATGGTGGATGTTCGAAACGCCGAGGCATCGAAGGGGCAGCCTGCAGCCCTCCCACTCTGAGTAATTCCGTTTTTGGCGTTTTAGGTTTAAGGTTTAGGGTTTAGGGTGAACCTTCAAGCGACCCGCCCAAACATCCAGACACCTCATGCTGAGACTTTGCACTTGACGGGCGAAGTCTGCTGAGACAAATTCTGCAAAGACTCCGAGAATTGATGATACAGTAGGGACGCATCATTTCCTATTTCACGCCTCTGTTATAACCAGTTCTTGCAGCGAGAGTGCATGAGGAGTCAGCCCCCCAAGGCTGGCTCTAAGCCCTAAACCCATCTCGAATGCGGAACTCTTAGTTCAATGATCGTTTCTGAGATCCTTTATGCACCGGGAGAGATGCAAAAGCATTTTTAGCCCTGAACAGACCCTAAACCCGAATATCCCAATACCATCGTACCCCGAAAAACCTGAACTCTAGGTTCAGAGGAATACACCAGCTCCATGCTACCATGGGGCCCGAATGCCCAACAAGTCCCTTGCAGCCCTGAGCCCTAAACCTTGAATCCTAAACCCTAAGCCCGAAGCCCTAAAACCCTAAACTCTAAACCCTACCTTTATAGAACTCTTATAGATCCCTTAAAGGAACCCCTAAGCCCCAAGACCCTAAACTCTAAACCCTAAGCCCAACCTTAACCCCCAAAAAAGCCTATATACCGTTTTAAGGACTTGTATAAGGAAATCATAATAGGGAACCCAGAAAAGGAAGGTTCTCTAGGGTCCAGGTAAGCCCTAAACTCTTTAAACCCCTAAACCCCTAAATCACGGATGCTCCAACCCCCCCCCCNCCAAACCCCCCCCCAAAAAAAATAACCCTGAAATAAGGGACCCACTGGGAAAATAACCCAGAAATAGGCCCTATTAGGGCCTAATAGGGCTTAATAGGGCTTATTAGGGCTTATTGGTTGTAAACCGCTTTGCCGGGAAATAACCCGGAAATAACCCTTAAATAGCGGAGGCCTTTCTTATTTCAGGGTTATTTTCGCGGGCAAGGGTCGTTCTTATTTCGGCCTTATTTCCAGGTTATTTTCCGGGGGTTTGAAGGACAGGGGTCGGGTTATTCTCGGGTTATTTTCGGGCTATGTTCGTGGCATATTGCAGCGGTCTTGTTATTGTTCAGAACTGCAGGCAAGAAGGTTCGTCGCATCGTCGCAGCCCTCAACAAACCCGCTGAACCCGAACATGTCTCTGCCCACAGTCTACATTTCACAGCCAACAGCCATAGTTAGCAAAATCGTGAAGCCTGAGCCTATGGGCAATGGTGCGCATTAGCAGCGTTCAGCTGCCTGCAAACCCTGGAGTCGTAGTGTTCAGCATCACAGGCGCAGATGTTGAACCACAGTGGACAGTGAAGGAGGTGTTGCAGAATATCTGCCGCACCAAATCCGACGATAAGCTGAGGGTGTTTTACCAGACGTACAAAGAGGCAGCAGAAGATTACCATTTTCGATTATTTCCAGGCCAACCTTTGCCGGGCATACTTTTGTCGAAGCACGAGGCAACAAAGCAGGGGATCAAGCAGCCCGTTTTCCTGAAGCCCAAAACTGTACCAACGACCATGGTCTTCGCTTGGATGACGTGGGCCTTCTCCAATGGCAACCGCTCTGCGGAGGACCGTGCGAAGGCATTTGGCCTGCTGTCAAGTTTATGGAACCACAGCCTAAAGCAGGCAGGTTCCATTGAACTGGATGTGGCGAATGTTGTTACTGGCGTGCGCACCCCTCACAAATTTGGGCCGTTGCGGCCTTGGGTTCCAGGGACACACGTTTGGACACGAATCCTTGCCGGGAGGCTACGGCCAAAGTGGGACAGGTTGCGCCTCAGCGGAACGTACATTACAAGTGATTTTCAGCGGCCCAGCTTTTTGGATCTAGTTTTCTTTGGCATGGACCCACTTGCCGGACATGAGGGCAGCCTGGTGCGACCAGTAGCAATGTTGCTACTGGCATCGTTTGCAACATGGTTGAACGATCCGGAAAACCTTGTGCCATTGTCCATTGAGGATGTTTCTTTTCAGGACGCCAAAGCCAAGACCCGCTTGGTTGAGAAACAGGCCCGTTTGGTCATGTTGATGCAAGCGGCTTTCTTCTACATCAATGAGAATGCCACTTGGATGCAATTCGCCCAATGTGAACGGATGCCTTGCGTGGCCACAGTTGTTTTGTCGATATTTGCTGAGGATGACAGCGGTTTGACCCTGCGGAAATGCTTGGACAAGTTTGGCATGGTCAACACTAAGCCGAACACCCTTGCATGGACTGCAATCGCAGCTAGGCTCTAACATTCGAGCAGTTTAAGTTTGCAACCGCCCCTTCGAGCGAGGTCGCCTATTGGGCTCGTGCCAAAGCAGAGCTGCAACAATGCAATGTGCTGCACGCCGGTTGCTCAGCACTGTCATTCCAAACTCGCTCAGGTTGGGTATAAAGGGTTCAGTTCCCTGCAGCTGAGATGTTCGTCGATGGCAGCAGCATCTCGAAGCGCCCCACTGAGTTGGGATTTTTGTGGTCTCCCAATATCAGCCTCGGCTGCTATTGCCCACCGCTGGCCGTGTCCCCAGCTTGCGCTTGATCTTGTGAGATTGTTGGCCGTTGATTCCTGCTTTGCTGTCGCTCTCCCGCAGTCGAGCAGCAGGCGTTGACCGCTATGTAAAGTTCAGCCAAACAGCTTAACGTGCAAACCCGCAAACCCCTGCACTGCAGCTCTGGTACTACAGTCTGTATGTGGACGTAGCAGCGTCTGTTAGAAGATGGCAGCCATGGGCTCGTTAGACGACTTGACAATGTGCGGCTCTTCGGTAACAGACACTGACGAACCACTGACACAGACCTCCGCATCTTCAAACCCCCTTCTCGCCGCCTGGTTTCAGACATGATTGCGCCAATCCGACTTTGAAGTCTGAACAACATATTTAGTCAGCCAAGGCATTGCCCAAAGATCCGTCCGCATTGGTGCGGGCCGGACGGGCTATGAGTGTGGCTTGGCAATTAGTATGCGATTGGACCTCACCGGACCAACTTCAGGAGACTGCTGCCGGCGAACTAAAGTTGGTTCGTTACTTGAATCCCTACATAGACTAGAGAGACTAGGGTAACTAGCATCGTCTATTCAATTGTGGGACCCGTAGAATCGGGGTATTCCCCAACAGCAGCTTTCAATACCAACTTAGTTAGGGTGTGTTTAAAGTTCTTTTGGGGATTATTTGGGGACGCATATACAGGTAGCGAGTGGGATGTGGAGTATCAGAATTAGATAAGGTGCTGAAGCCCTTAAGGCATTTAGAGTGATTTAGGGTGTTGGGGTGGAGCGGGATTTATTCGGGACATGGGGGGTTATAATTTAAGGTTTATGATTAGGGTTCAGGGCATTAAATCATTGGGGCTTAACTTAAGTCGCTCGTAGACGTAGGACAGCATGTTGGCCACGTGCCGCCGGACCTCCACCAGCTGCACGGGGGCGTTCACCTCGGAAATGGCTTTGGGAGCCTTAGAGAATATCATCAATACTTCCGGCCGGGTCGGATTTACTGTGGATTTCCGGCCAATATCCTGTCATGCCGCTTAGCTGCAAAAGGGTTCTGGCTCTAGCCGAGTCATTGGAACCTGAGTTCGAGCCTGCGCTTTTTAAAGTTTGGGTTGCCAGGAATGGGCTCCCCAATGCCGACAACTCATTGTGGACCACTTTGACTGGCTACGGAAGACAACTCGGAAAGGCACGTGCCATCCACCCTGCATCTTTGATGATCTAGAAGGCTGCATACCCCAAGGTACCTACTCGTCTACGCATACATTCATGGAAAAGTTTAGCTTGGTTGATGATGCTAATTTCCGTTGCAAACAGTTCTGCCACACCCACAAGAAACAGTGTCCTCTCTTTGGGCCGAGTACAGAAGCCCAGCTTGAAGTAGCAGGGCTACCATGTTGGGATATGAGCAGAGCTGGGCGCCAGATGAAGGAGGAGGGCCCTACAGCTGGGGTATTCTTGTGTCATGCCAAGCGACACGCTGAAAAGCGGACACCGATGATCATCATCGAAAACACCAAGGCGCTACATGCTAAAACACCAAGGGTCAGCTAGCTCTCGCCCGACTACCCGACGATAAGCTTTACTTAGTCCCCACTTCCCGCGGTCAGGGCCTTCGCTTGCAGATGATCCGATATCTTTACGGTGAACACTACCACATGTACATCCTTCAGACTGACTCCGCTGATGGTGGTCATTCTGGCTCTCGAAGGGAGCGTGTCTATGTCATCCTAGCTCACAAGCAGCGCACAGAGCTTTTGCAGGACCCGGTGAGGCTTTATGAGTCTGTGACGAATGTTATCAGGGAGAACATCACCACGACGCCGAAAGATTACCTGGTTTCTGGCCGTGTGGACGTACTGCGTGCAGCCCAGCGGCTTGCATTGAAGCGCAAGATCAGGTTTCGATCGGCGCCCTGCCAGGAGTTAGGAGTGATTCTACTGTTTGAACATGATAAGTATGATTAGTTGCTGTACTATAGTTGTTAATATGTTTGGACCATGCCATAGACTTAGACTCTAGACCCTAATCTAAACTAAACTTTAAATTCCAACCCTAAACAACTAGACCCGAAGCTCTCAAACAGCAAAACACCTTGAACCCTAACCCCAGACTGTTTAACAACCACCGAGGTCAAAGATACCACACGATTCCCGGACCTTGAATACCTTCTGAACCAACGTGAGAAGAGCGTCGTTTCACGCCTGAGCAAAGCCTACCTGAAGCAGTATAGCAAACAGGCAACCAACAGCCCCAACCTTATTTTGCACGTGGGGGACAGTGCGGCCAGAAAAAACTGGTCAGCTGCGTCCAACAAGATTCCGACGCTCCGAATGGGAGGGGGGCTGTTGTGGAGTCCCTTTCTGAAACGCTTCCTTACCCCCCGCGAGAAACTCGCCACATTGGGCTTTCCCGTTTCCCCCGCTGTTGCAGATGCAATGGCTGTACATCAGGTTCCAGCACTTGATGTTGGTCGTGCAGCCAGCGTTGCCGGCAACGCCATGAACTGGAACATCATAGGCATTGTGCAGCTCGTGGCTTTGTGCAGTTTCCGTCAGACAGCATAGTTTTTTTAGTTTGGGGCTATGTACATGTTCGAGCCTAATTAAGCTGGAGGCGTCTCACCACATGACAACGGCAAGTGTTCTGTGTGCTCGGAAACAGGGTCTACTGGATGCAAGTGGCACTTGCCATGGTGAGACAAGGCATGCTGTTGCGCCGTCGTGCGCCGGCTCTCAGCGGAACCCGCACAGTTTCTGTGAACAACTTTTCAGTGATTTGCGTCCCTCACAGTGTGTTGTGAGCTGGGCGCTGCCATGCGTCGCGCCCACCGCCGGGGAGGCGGCAGCGAACCCAGCGTATGCCGGGGAAGCACCGACGCCGGATCCGTTGCCTCATCGGTCATGGCCCCGTCCACCCGCATGCGCAACAAATCGAGGCTGCAGTGCCTAGGCTACACCGCTCTTTTGCGTGATCCCCGGTGCTGCCCGTATCAATTGCCTTCATTTGTTTGCTGAGGTGGCCCGATGGTACCGTGCTACGTGATGCCCCGGTGCTGGATGACGAAGTGTCTGCTGTCAGAGACAGAGAGCCGCCTGTTAGGAAGAACCCGCCAAAGGTCAAAGCCAAGGCCAAAGGGAAGACCAAAGCCGCCCCGGCCCCCAAGAAGAGATCGAAGAAGGACAAGGAACCGGAGCCCCACGAAGATGACGAAGAAGAGGAGGAAGACCCCGAAGAATCGGATGAGGATGACATGCGCTCTTCGAAGCGCGGCACCGCAGGGCCAATCAGTATCGGTGGTCGCCGCGTCGTCACGTCTTTCTACAACCAGAGGGATCTCAACAGAATGCCAGCATCTTGGACGCACTGGGGCATTCGTTCGGTGATGAACAGTTCAAGATAGCGGTAGCAGCAGTGACCCCATCCGAGAATTGCCACTTCATCGATTGGTTGAACCACGTCGACGAGACCATGCTGAACTCTGCTGTTCTCAAGAAAATGAATCGGGAGGATTTGTTCTTAATGCTGAGCTTCTGCTTTGGTTTCTCACCAAGCGAAGAACCATGCGAGCCACCCGACTGCAGTTTCGACGGTGCCGTGGTTTGCTCCGTGTTGTGACTGTTGTGCCATGTTGTTTGTGCTGTGCCGAACGAGTTAAGGCGGAAGAAGGTCGACATGTTGAAGGCATGCAAGGCGGAGTACTTGAGGCGGGGTTCGCCTTTGGCCGCGACGGGGTGGCGCCCAGCGGACGTCACCCGCTACATGAGAGCAAGGTTGGCTACTCTGGCCCCGGGTGCAGATTGTGGGCCTTTCGCGCACGAGTTGCCTAAGAGGCCGTCGGCAGATGTGCCATCCCCGATGCCGGGTTGGGTCGAGGAGTTCTTCAAAGAGGAGGCGAAGGCCTTGACAAAGGGGGCCATGAAGAGCAAGAGACCGACGGAATCTGATGAGGAGACACCTTATGTTTCCTGTTTTGTTAGGGTGTATTGATAAGGTTTAGGGTTTAGGGCTTAGGGGGTTTTAGGGTTTAGATAAGGTTTAAGGTTAAGGGTTTTAGCAATCAGATCAAACCATAATACTAAGCATTACTAACCGATAAACCTAAAATCTAAAGACGCATCCAGGAGTCCGAGCACCAGGTGCTGCCCCACAGCCCGCCGAAAGATGACGACGATGAGTCGGGGGACGGCGAAGGAGATGACGATGGTGATGATAATATTGTGCTCAACCCCACCGGCTTCAAGCTGACCAGGAAGGTAGTCAAGGGCGAAACTTTGTGGTACCTACAATCTTCTGAGGGTGTGAAGGTGGAGCTCGGAACGCCCGACAGCGGCACCCACGAATGGCATCTCTTCACGAAACACGGAAAAGATTGGCTCTGGACCGGAAACCACGACGAGCAAGAACCCGAAGAGTGCGTGGATGTGATGACCGAACTCATGACAACGGAGGATATCGCCCTAGTGGGGGCAGCTCGACAACAGGCCCCAGCAAGCAAAAGCAAAAAGCCAATCGGCCCAGCCCCAAGCAGCAAAGGCCGGGGTTTCGATCAGAGTACTCGTTAGGGTTTTGGGAGCTAGGGGTTTTGCTTCATGAACCCCAAACCATTATCATAGGTGCGAGGAATTGGATATGTTAATCAAATGTATATATAAAGAATACTAGTATACATATACAAACTCTTTTAGGGTAGTGTGGGGGGTACGGAATGCGATCTTGACACTTGAGGTTACTCCTAATGAATTGTTGGAACCCGTAACACTAAAATTCAAAAGCTGAATTCCCCTAGTCTCCAAGTGCCTTGGCATTGAAGAGCGTCTGGAGTTGTCGCTGCAGCCGCCGCCTTACTACTACTACTACTACTACTACTACTACTACTACTACTACTACTACTACTACTACTACTACTACTACTACTAGCAACCCCTACATCATCCACTAAATTAATTAATTTGATTTAAAGGAAAACTAACTACAAAGCCCCGGCGGCCTATCCCTACCTGACAATTAATATGTTCAAATTTAGCACCCAAACGTTAAACCTTTTAAACCTTTAACACCTGCAACCTGCGACCTTTAAACTAAGCCCTTGGTTTCCCCGAACATTAGTCGTTACCGCCAATAGACCCTTAGCCCTGTACCTTAAATTCCAATGGCTTCAAACCACGAATAAACCCTCCAGCTGAAACTGTCATCACCTTGAGCCTCCAAGCCCTCTACCCGAACGCTCGTGTGCAGGTGGGGGAGGAACCATGGTCACACAGGATGACGATCCGGCCACATTGTCGAGGAAGCTCGAAAGCCACCTGAAGGAGAAGGGCATGAGCCCCGAGAAATGGAAGCTGCTCGAGGAGATCTTCAAAAGCGATTCATCAAAGCCACCAGTGAAGCCTTCGTCAAAGGTTTTGAAGCCGACACCGGCGCCGACCTCCGGAACACCAAAGCAGACCCACAAGCCAAGCACGAAGGGCCCCCAGCCGACCAAGGTGAAGCCGGTGGTGCCGCCACCCATTGCAGATACCGGTGACGACGAGAAGAAGAAGAAGAGGGCCGCAGAGGAGGACGACGAGGACGAGCGAACGCGAAAGCTCCAAGCGGCTGAGCAGGAGCGTCTCCAGGCAGCCCGCCGCAAGGCAGCAGAGGATCACCGCAGAAAGGAGGAGGAACTCGAGGAGCAAGAGGCCGTGAAGAAGGTGACAGCACTTGCCGCAAAGTTGGAGGAGGACATGATGAAAGCCAAGCAAGCCAGGGAAAAGGAGCAAGAGGAGAAGGTCAAAGCCATGGCTATGGAGATGTACAACAAGCGGATGAAGGACCTGGGCTTGACACCGGACGGCGAGGCCATCGCAGACGAGGAGAAGGGTGGTACGACAGGCAATGGGACTGGGGCCGGCAGTTCGGCTGATAAGCCGAGAAGTGGCTCTCCGATGATGGAGGATGGAGGGCACCCAGTGAAGAAGCCCAAGATTTCCAAAAGTGCTCCGGTGACCGAGGGGGAGGCGGCAGGGCAGCCCGTGAGGAAGCACAAGCTTTCGAAAAATGCCCCGCCGCTCGAAGATGAGGAGCGCCCCGTGAAGAAGCCCAAGGAACAGCTTCTGAATGCCATGGCCAAACAGAACACAAGCTTGGACGAGGACGACGACGAGCAGGTGCCGGCGGAACTTGAGGAGCCAGAGGGTGGGATCGGGGACGTGCAGGAGGAGGAGGGCGAAGAGGGCAGCCAGAATGACGACCAGGGGGATGCGAACCAGGAAGAGAATGACGAGGAAGCCACGTGAGCACAGAGCGAGTCGGCACTGGTACCCGGTATCGGTATAAGACTATATACACTATGAATCCCAGTAAGCCCAAACACGCCAAATAATGCTATTTTCTCTGAAGTTACAGAGGCCTAGCACCAAAACCCGGAACATAACCCGAAAATAGCCCGAAAATAACTTGAAAATAACCTGGAAATAAGCCGGAAATAAGGCCTGATCTCTTGTAAATTACAGCACAGAGGCCCCCTAAGCACCAAAACCCTGAAAATAACACGAAAATAACCTGGAAATAAGCCGGAAATAAGGCCTGATCTCTCGTAAAATACAGCACAGAGGCCCCCTAAGCACCAAAACCCTGAAAATAACCCGAAAATAACCCGAAAATAACCTGGAAATAAGCCGGAAATAAGGCCCGATCTCTTGTAAATTACAGCACAGGGGCCCCCCAAGCACCAAAACCCTGAAAATAACCCGAAAATAACCTGGAAATAACCTGGAAATAAGCCGGAAATAAGGCCTGATCTCTTGTAAATTACAGCACAGAGGCCCCCTAAGCATCAAAACCCTGAAAATAACCCGAAAATAACCTGGAAATAAGCCGGAAATAAGGCCTGATCTCTCGTAAAATACAGCGCAGAGGCCCCCTAAGCACCAAAACCCTGAAAATAACCCGAAAATAACCCGAAAATAACCTGGAAATAACCTGGAAATAAGCCGGAAATAAGGCCCGATCTCTTGTAAATTACAGCACAGGGGCCCCCCAAGCACCAAAACCCTGAAAATAACCCGAAAATAACCTGGAAATAAGCCGGAAATAAGGCCTGATCTCTCGTAAAATACAGCACAGAGGCCCCCTAAGCACCAAAACCCTGAAAATAACCCGAAAATAACCCTAAAATAACCTGGAAATAAGCCGGAAATAAGGCCTGATCTCTCGTAAATTACAGCACAGAGGCCCCCTAAGCACCCGAACATAACCTGGAAATAAGCCGGAAATAAGGCCTGATCTCTCGTAAATTACAGCACAGAGGCCTCTAAAGCCAAAAATAAGAGGTCCGATTTCCCTTGAATTGGTTGCAGCGCACATGCTACACAAGCCCAAATACAAACCGAAGCCAGGGATTTGTTTAACCTTTAGTAAATCGAGTACTCCGCCCGAACCCAGACCACGAATAATCAGGGGTGTGGTCACGTTGGCAAGAAGCTAGCTAGATCTAAATATACCCCGAGAGTTCCCCGAAACACCGACAAGGCAGTCGTCGTCGTTGGGACCCGTGCAGTGACAGTACAGGAGCTGCCGAAGAAGCCACCCAAGACGTTATGGTTGAACCTGACAGCTGAGTGGTACCAAAAGATAAAGGATGGGGAAAAGTCGGTGGAGTTGCGCAAGGCCACGGACCACTGGACCAAACGCATACGAGGTGCTTCCCAAGCAATGGTTCTCAGAGGCCCCCGGGGTTGGGATTTTAAGCCGTATATGTTTCTAATCGAAGTCTTACACAGTCTTACACAACTACACAACTTCCAGTCTTCAGAACCCTGATGAGTGAGGCTACGACAAGACAACCGCACTGCCTAAAAAAATCACCAAAGTGGAGCGCCTCCCTCGTGATCGAGCCATTGATTGGGGGGTTCCCCGTGAAAGCTTTGATTTCTTGTTTGGGGATGAGTCCGAAATCTTCGTCATTCATTTGTGTGATTGAACCGAACATCTCTTACCGGTACTTACCTTGTATCTGTGCCCATCTCGCATACGATCGACGGCAGTGCCCGCTGCAAACACAGACACGCACCGGAGGTCTTGTATGTGATCAGCCAACCGCACCTGCAATCATAATCGTGCCCCCAAACATATAAAGGTTAAGGCACACGTGCAACCCCTTTTATGTGTTCCTGAGCGTGTCTGTGTTGCCTTCCTGCAGACCTGTCGAGCGCACAAGTGCAGAAAGTGTTCCCTTGACAGGTCAGCAAACGAGAGCAAAGTGGTGTAGTGCCCCCGCAGGCCCATAATTATGCAATTGCCTCAGACCCCAGAAGCCTCTGGCACCGATATCCCAATGTATTTTGTATTGCTCCCGGGCTTGCTGGCGCTCTGTGATGTCTAAGCATATGCTGGCCGACAGCTGAGGGATGAGATTAACAAACCTTAGCCTTAGCTAAGCCTTAGCAGGATCCGGTTGCAAAGCTTAAAAACCCCAACAGCTGTTGCTTCTGCATTCGTATAGGCCATGCTTGCGCACCGGAAGCTGCGATCGGCAGCACGGAGAAAACAAGCTATCGAGTCTCAGTCATGCGCCGGCGCTGTTCCGTGACTTCCACACATACCATGTTACGTTGGTTGACAGGAGCAATGCTGCGGCAATGCTTTGAGACTGTCTGGCATGCAATTTGAAGGGGCTCTGCAGGTCGAGTCCTAGCTGTGGCTAGAATCCTGTCTTAATTCTGAGACTATGGCAATGAAGGCTTCGCCTAAAGCATCTGCGCCTGTGAAGAAGCCGCGCCCGACGAAGCGCACGGCCCCTGCCAAACTCAACGATGGAAAGCAAGTGCAGACGCCCAGCCCCAAGCATCCGAAGAAGGATCCGATCGACATCTCCCCGCCCCCGGTTCAGCGGAAGAGACGCAGCAGCAAAATCCTTTCACCACAGGCCCGGGCATTACCTTCATTTGCCCCTGATAATTTCAGAAAACCATCTTAGATCCAGCCCTTGGCAGGCCTTGACGATATCACCGTTGGCACGCCGATTGGATGGCGCTCCTGATCATAGCTCGAAGTCTTGAGTGGTTTGGCCGCTGGCAAGAGCCCAGGCAGGCACATGTTTTCACTTTGGAAGGTCGTGAAGCACGATTGGGGGTCTGTGCACTTTACATGCAGCAAAAGCCCGGTTGCACATGCCTGCTGCTGCTATCGTAACTGAGACGTTGACTGCTAAATCATGCCGCCTAGGTTTCATCCAGAAATAGCAACGAATTGTGGGTGTGCCGAGGTCCTCAAGAAGGTCATCGCCGAGCAGCTTGATGGTTCGCATCCGTGGAGGCACCTCGTAAGCCCCGGGAAGTAAGGCTGCCCATTCATCAACCCAACCCAACTATAAGTAATTATGAACTGTAAACCCATTGACCTTACCAGGCTTATCTGTAAAATAGCTACCGGCTACCCGGAAGCCCCGCTCAAACCCTAGAGCGTTTATTTCGTAGCGAAGCATTGAACCGAAACTATCTAAGCCTAGCTCCCGTAACGCCCTAGCTGTTTGTCCCAGGCCGGCTGTCACAAAGAAGGAGTCCAACTTATTCTTCGCCCGGGCCTCAACCAAAAACCCGTAACCCAAAACTCCAGTACTGCACCCAACCGAAGGTTGGCAGTTTGAACAATATTCGCAGTGTTCGGCTGTCGCTTTCTAGATCAAGATTATCGGGTCCAGGCATCATGTCGGACGTCGTTATCATTATGTCGTGCCGTTCCCGGGACATAGGTTAAAGGTTTTGGGTTCGTGGCTCAGGGGCTGTAGGGGTCACGGGCTTTGACTCTGCATGTGGTAGCCGGGCTCTACAACTGTCAGAAGCTAGGGGGCCATGTCGTTGGTATTCAGAAAATTTAGGGCTTCGTCGGTGTTGTCGGGCCCACGTGTCTCAGGCAGGTTTCAGGGTTTAGGGGCTTAGGGTATCAGGGGGTTTTCAAATTTATTTTCAGGGCCTTAGGGTTTGGGGCTGTGGCTGATTGAGGTTCCAGCCAAGGACTCCACACGAGTTTCGGGATATATCGTGTCTCTTTGGGAAATGGCCAACGATACCGGGAATTATGTATTCTACCTTTTTCTGAGTATCCACACGACAGCTCGTGTGCATTCAACCCCAAGCCCTCATTCCCGACCTTCGACCGTTTCTAAACTTCCCAAACCCAATACTCTAGACTGATGGCAAACCCGAAACAGCCACATGGAAACGAATTCGTAATTACTGAGGTAACATGGAACCCGACGACCCAGGACCTAGATCTCACGGCCAACCCAGAACCCCCAAACCCCTACGACTTCTTATTCCTTTCTTGGGGACTCACTCCCTTCGCCCAGGCAATCCTGAAAACCGTGAATCATATGATCGACATCATGACTGGACAGAACCTCGCCGACTTTCGATTGGCCGACAAGTACCTTCAGGACCTCGAGACTAAGGACCTTAAAACAGTCACGATCACGAGCGTTCCGGAAATGAAACTGTTGAAAATGATCGGCGATGATGAAGGGGTGCAACACAAAGCATTCAACTTTGCCTTTGAGCGGCTGTCCATCCGGGGAATGGCCGAGAGCGAGTGCTCTCACCCAGCATGGAATTCGTTCAAAAAAAGTTTAACAGCAGCGGGTCTCACAATGGACATCATGAAATTGTCGATCTGTTGCACCTCGCTCACAGTTTCAACCTTTCAATGCTGGCAGAATGTTTTGTTTTAGGTGTGGGGTGGAAGGGTCTTGGGTTTCGGTGCAGCTCAGGTAACTTTGACCATGGGGCCTACAAGAGTGGTGACAAGCTTGAGATGAAACAGGACGCATTTGCTCTTTTCCTCTCGGAACAGGAGGATGCATATTTCCAAAGCTTCCAAGAAAGGGTGGCGGCAGACCGCAACGAACCATACGAGCCCGACATGCAGGCAGGAGACACCATGCAGGACTGGCTGCAAACCAAAGCACTGCAGAACCGAGGCTTGTACGTTGCTGGGAACCCAAATTCAGCGTGTAAACTTAGTCGATTCTATTATTCCTGATCTGTGGCTAGGTACACTTATTGCGTGTTCGTGGTGTGTATGCACGTGTGTGTGTGTGTGTGTGTGTGTTTGTGTTTGTGTTTGTGGGTGTGTGTGTGTGTGTGTTTTTTGTTTTTAGTTTTGTGTGTGTGTGTGTGTGTGTGTGTGTGTCTGCGTGTGCATGTGGTTGTGGCGTGTGTGTGTGTGTGTGCACATGCGTAATCTGTGTGTATGTACGTATGTATGTATGTATGCGTATATGTAACTATGTAATATGTAGTGTATATGTATAATTATATGTATATGTATAATTTATGTATATACATCATACATCTATGTCTGTGTGTGTGTGTAAGTGCGTGTGTCGACTTTCTGTGCGCATTTCGGTGTGTAGTCCGCTTGTTCGTTTTGGCCGGACGAGGTGAAACAAAAATCATGGTTCGGGATGAACGTTTGCTTCAGAGATCTCATTTACGACTGGACTGTTCAAGAAGAAGCCCTCAACGCTCTGAAGGCGTACTTCGCTCCCCGTCGCAACAGTTCAATTTAGGAGTATCCAACTTTGGAACACGAGCAATAGCGGGATCTTTGTTGGTTATATTATCGGCGTTCCTCCCTTAGTGTTCTTTGGCTTTGTAAGGACCGTTATGGTCCCGACGATGGACCGGAGCCTGGTGATGCTGAAGAGGCGGAAGAGAGGGCACCCAACAGCAAGAGCGAACTCTACGAGATCTTTGGGAAAAAAGGGCCGATTCACATGGTGGCCGGGTTCATGGCTGACCGGTCGCTTCAGGAAACAGCCCGGCTGGTGGTGGAGATAGCCCAGCCCCTGGAACAAGCGTATCATGACACGAACACCTTGCTTCAAGAAGGCTGGCAGCAGCAAATGTGCTTTGCTTCGGAAAGGGCCTTGGGCGAGTATGTGCGGACAGTGGTCAGGGTTCTCTGGACCCTGCAGAAACCGAAGCTGCATGACAGTTTGCAGATGACGACGAAGGCGAGCAGGACCGCAGTGCCGGACGAGGTTCCTGCTTGGGCACAGCATGAACAGCAGTTGCTGCAGACATGCGTGACGTTTGCAGTTGCTCTGGCATCCAATGTGCTTTGGAGCAATCTTCACCACTGGATGAGTTTCCCGCACATCCTGGCGGGACTGTTGGTGGGCGACAAGAAGACCCGTGATGAGGTTCTTCGGCACGCACGCAGCATCGCCGAGACTGTTGTGGCAGCAGAATCGCATGCCGAGTCTGCGGGCGGAGTGGAATGGAAGGAGATCTTTGTGGACCTGTGGAATAGACAGCCACTGGCTCGAGAAGCCATGGCGCTTGTTTTGCAGGGCGAGACTAGGTCGCTGTTGCAGCTGGCACGGCGACTATATCAAGGTACCCCTTCAACGAAGGATATTCTGGAGAATTGCTTCGCTTTCCTTCACAGGAAAGCAACGGTCCATTCCACGAACTTTAAAATGTCAGATGCTTGCAAGTACTTGTATGCCATTGGAAGCCCGTACTCCACAACCGGGGGCGTGCCACAGATCAAGCCGGACAAGAAAGATTTTGCTACCATGCTTTCCCCGATGGGTCTACCTGACAGGGAGATGGCGAACAAGAGGATGTTTGCCACCCGGGCCACCCTTCCAAAGCCTGAGGTCCTGCCACGTCCTGCGGGAATTTTTCATCAGAAATGGAAGAACTCTGGGCCGTTGGCGCAGCAGCGAGCTGCCGCCGCGATTTCCTTTCTTTGCGAAGACAAAGCGAAGTCTTGGGCCAACATCGATCTCTGTTTTCTAGGTCTGCTTAAGCCCATTCGGGGTGTAAGTTTTGAGGTTGGGGTGAAGCATTGTAAAATGGGTTACAGAATGTTTCGACAGCAGGATCTTTGTTCGTCAGCGGCTGCATCTTCGTTCACACAGAAGCCAACGAATACGTTTTGAGTTTGGGTTTTCGCAAGTGGGCCGCTGTGGGGTGGCCACTCAAGGTAGCATCCCTCGATGGGCAGGCGGGGCTGTTTTTCAGGAAAACTCAAACCCCAAACCCAGTTGCTTAGTTTCCAGCCCAAAGTCCTACGTTAAGTTAAGACGTCCTGTTCGACTGTTGCGTTCGGGGTTTGCGGGGGTGATAAGTCTTCAAGTCTGGTGTTTGTTTTTTCGTGTTTGTTTCGTCAGTGCTCGTCCCCAGGACTTCTTGGTGCTTGCACCCGTGCCACAACCAGGAGGAATTCCATCGAACGAGGCGATCTTATTTTGCTTACTTTATATTATATAAGTTGTCTCCGGCAAGCCCTCACAGGTGAAGTTCATGCATTGCTTCGAGCTGCGTGGGCCGTGGCGAATGGTGCCGACCCAGCCGCTGCTTCGCGCATTCACCCCCCTTGAGTTGAACAGTCCTTTTGCATGGATGATTTGTGGGCCACCAGAACCTTTGCTGGAAGCTGCGCTGAAGAAGGGAGTAAGCATTGTGGTTCCACACTTGAAACAGATCTGTGCCATGCTCGGCGTGGAAATTCCACGCACCGGCGGCGGCAAGGGCGGCCGAGTCCTGAAGGTGGATATTGCCGGGGCATTGATCTCAGCCCTTTTCACAAATGCGAGTGAAGACGAGAGAAAAAGAATGATTTCCGCGATCTGCGGCAACAGTCAGAAGGCGCCCAAAGAGTCGGAGCGAGAAGTTCTCGATGTTGTTGCGCAGTTGGCAGAAGAGGACCCATAGACATTTTCTCGGGTTTGGGATTACACACGTTTTCGTTTTGACCGGTTTAGTTTTTGGGCAAAGAATCCAGTATTATTTAAATTTATGATGAATATTAGATTTGAAATCCTTAGAACCCTAATAGTTGCGCAGGACCGCGAGTCCCACGAGTTCAAGAAGGTCGCGAAGTTGGCCCGGGAAAAGGTGCAAGAGATGGACCGCAAGCGGACCGAGAAGGAGCTACGAGCAAAGATTCAGGAAGAGCGGGGGGCGCCAAAGGCGGTACGTCCCGATGCTCCCGCTAAAAATGAAGCCGAGGCCGCCAGGGCGGCGACAGAGGAATCGCGGCAGAAACCAGCAACTCCGAGGCAGGGTGCGGCTGCCGCCGGGCCTTCGGAGCCCTCATCAGCACACCGCAGGAGAAGCAGCACGCCGGCTGAATTGCGAGAGTTCCTCTTCGAGGATATGCGGGCGAAGATAACGCTGATGCGCGACGCCGGCAGTTATGGCTATCGAGCCCACTACCCAAGCCCGAGCCTATGTCGTCCGCTAATTAGTTAGAACTCATCGCGGTGTTTAGGCAAGACGTCTTAAATTTCCATATAGGCACTGATAACGCCCAGGTGACCAGCCTCTGGTGCAAAAAAATTTTCAACGTCAGTGGAACACGTACCGCTGCGGGACAGAAGCAGATGCCCTAGACGCCGTTCTTTCTTTCATATTCACACGTTGGAATTCTGAGAACGCTGACAACCAGCATGAGAAGTTACTCGCTTCCATTAGCATGGTGTGAATACTTCGTGCGGCATGGTTCAAAGTCTAGGGCTAAAGCCTAGTTTGTTAGGGTGAATTTTATATCGACTTAGTTTCTGCTTTAACTTTAGCCACCACTCAGACTCAGGCCGGCACGCGCCGCGATCGAGGAATTCGTGGCCGGAGTACGCTGAGAAGTCGCCGAAGTCGATCCACGGAA
This sequence comes from Symbiodinium sp. clade A Y106, assembly GCA_003297005.1. NCBI lineage: Eukaryota > Dinophyceae > Suessiales > Symbiodiniaceae > Symbiodinium > Symbiodinium sp. clade A. The sequence goes on from BGNK01000149.1 coordinate 19,685, forward strand.
AAGAGAATCGGGCATGGGTTTAATGTTATTAAAAACCCTCAACCCCGAACATCTCTCCAAACCCATTGCCTAACCCCGAACGTCCTTTTCCCTAAGGATAGAAAGCTTTTATTCAAGCCTCGACATACCCATTCCCTAACCCCGAACACCCTTAGCCCTAAGGATAATAAGGATACGGGGCAAAAGATTCAGTTGCTTTTCTTATGCACCACCACTCTCACTATTTCCGGGTTATTTCCAGGTTATTTTCAGGGGTATCCCCGAAAGCGCCTATGCACTATTTCAGGCTTATTTCCGGGTTATTTTCCGTGAATTCCCGGAGAAAATAATCCTTATTAGGGCTTAGTAGGGCTTATTTTTTTGGGGGGGGGGTTTGAGGGGGGGGGGTTTGGCACCTGTGACTAAACCCCTCAACCCCTAAACCCTAAACCCCTAAACCCAAACCCTAAATCCCTAAACCCTAAGCCCTAAAACCCTAAACCCTAAACCCTAAAACCCTAAACCCTAAGCCCTAAGCCCTAAAACCCTAAGCCCTAAGCCCTAAACCCTAAACCCTAAGCCCTAAACCCTAGAAGCCCAAAGCCCGATCAGCACCAGAAGGCGGCCGCAGACGCGTTTGCTGCCGGTGACCCGCCCGCAACGCTCCGTTCAAGCAAGATAGGTGCCTGGGGGGTTTAGGGTTCCTTTAAAAGGGATCTATAAGGGCTACTATGGCTATTGTGAGGATTTCGTATAGGGGCCTAAATAATTGCCAAAACTACTTTGGGGGTTCCTTATTATATTTATAGTATAATGGGCCCCAAACTCTACTCTAATTACCAAGGCGCCTATATTAGGGGCTGATTAGGGGCCCTTTAAATCTGGAACATTGTTTCTTCAAGAGTTCCTGTCTAAAGGGCATATGGTTGGGCTTAGGGTTGGAGCACAGTTGTTTGAGGGATTTTTGGGTCGGAATAATTACCGAGAGTTTTTCTTGTAGTGCAAATACAACCAAAGTATAACATACCCCAAAACCCTACTGAGCATCCTTCTGCACCAACGACTACAGCGCAGTTGGTTTGTTTTTTCCAAGACCCCAATGCCAGACACAATGGTACCCAAAACCCTTAAAGCCCCAAACCCTAAATCCCTAAAGCTGCAAACCCTAAACCCCAAAGCCCGAAACCCTAAGCCCTAAACCCTAGCTCTTATAAGATCCCTTTAAAGATCCCTTGAAGGAAGCCCTAAGCCCTAAAGCCCCACCACACCCTACATCCTGAACCCCAGCGGCCCTAAAGCCAACAAGTCTCAGGTCTCGGCCATCGCCTTGAGGAGGCAAGATAGAGCGCACAGGCTCGTGAAAGTGGGTTTTTTGTTTAGGGTTTTGGGTTTTGGGTTTAGGGTACGCAGGGAGGGAGATGGAACTTGGAACTTGGGGGTTCAGGGGTTTGGGGCTTGGGGCTTATGTTATAAGTCCTACAACAGGTAGTCATATTCTACATTTATAGTACCCTTATAGTATCCCTTATGGACCCCTTTAAAGGAACCCTAGGAACCCTATAGATAAACATTAAGGCCCCTATATTGTGTAAGGACATCATAATGAGCAGCCATGAAAGGGTAAGTTATTTATGTCGAGGAGCGTCTTTGCCCGTTTAGGGGGCGCGCGAGGAGCAAGACGCGCGGTAGCTACTAAAGCGCCCAAGCATTGACCATAATGCAGTATACTACATTGCAATGTACTGTAGCATAATATGTATAATAGGATGAAGTATAATTTAAGAAGACATATCATGCTCTGTTTCTTCACCCAAGATTCAGTGGTGCAGCTTCTTTGTGTCCTGCACCATCATGCTTGGAGGATCATGGGACTTAGTAACCAGGGTTATTGGTCATAATTACTTATGAGGGTAATTACAACCTGCCTTACCATGTCCTCATTATCCTCCTAGTACTGCCCTGCTCAGCACCTTCTAGATCTCGGTTCCTTCCGGCCGCTGACGTGTATTTCGTCAGAATCCCCCGAACCTAGAGCTCCAAAACCCCTTAGCCAAGGAATGATTTATAAGTCATACTAGGGATCCTAGTGTAGTGCAAGGTATATTCCTTAATTTATATTCCTTAATTAAGGGGTTTGGAGTCTCTGAGGAACCCTCCAGACTTTTGCAGAGCCACCTAGCGAAACGGTGCGAAGGTGGAGGAGGTTCTGCGCCACCCGGGTTAATCTCAACTGAGAAGCGCGCACCCTTCGCATGAGCCGGTCACTGTATATCGCAGTGGACTCGAATGAGCTGCCTTACCCGCTACTTGGAGGATCGTGGGTCTTAGTAAGTAAGGCTATAAGCTATACGTACGGTTTAGGGTTTAGGGTTTAGGGTGACTGGGGTTATAAGCAATTATAAATAAGTATAGCTACCTTCTCTATAGCCTAGTTACTGAGTCCCATGATCCTCCCAGTATGGCTCCATGGCGCAGCAGACCCGAAACTCTGAACCGTAAGCCGTAATCCCTAAACCCTAAACCCTAAACCTAAACTGTAATCCCTAAACCCTAAATCCGAACATTTAGCAGTAGCTCTGGGACATCCCCTCCCATGCATCGAAGCTTTGACTATGGCGTACAAGAATATACTATAAGATACTGAAATATTCCATAATTCATAAGCTATGATAGAGTGTAGTATATACATAATATACATTGACTGTGCCATGGATGCCCCTGCTAGTGACCCATCAGTCCGGCTGTTAAGGCCAGTCCCGTGCGACGATAGACTGACGTCTGCCGCCAGCAAGCATGTACAGCGCTGCAGGTCTCGGCCTCGTAAGCAAAATGTGGTGGGTGTCGCGGCATTGTTTTCCTGCGAACTCGAGACCTTTCAGCAAAAAATGCTCTTGCTGCCCGGCTGGCACCAAATTCTTGTCAGGAGAAAAAAGGACTGTTCAATACCATTGCCGGTTATTTGTTTGTGCTTTGCACGGACTGGAGCGTCACCTCATAGCAATCAGAAAGCGGGGCAGGCTGCGGAACCAGCTGGCAGCCCGCGCCAGATGATGCAGGTGCGGGAGATCCGGATGAGAAGGGTCCGACCCGGATCGTTATTCACTCGGCGTCAGAGATCTGAACATGGCAGTTAAGTACACAGCTGGCAGCTAGAAGAGCCCTGCATGCCTCTGGTCTGTCAGAGCTCCTCCCACTTTGCCCTTTGCCCGGCGCACGGGAGGTGCTGGTGGTTCATGCAGAAGCTCTTAAGCGACGACTGGAGACGCAACAGGCTCGCCGCAAACGGACAGTTGACATTGGTCCGCGGCTTGGTGTTGGCAAAGGTGACGCACACAGCCGCCATGTTTTGTGCAGGCTGAGCGCGACAATCTTCGATTTCAGGCCGGTTCGGGCTAGGGTCTCTGAGGGTTGATGGGATGTGGGCAGTTCTTCGGCCGCCACTGCATGGTTGAATTCGGATTGAGCGGACTTTTCAAAGGATTGAAGTACGACAGCGCAGCCGAACTGACCAGACGTCGTTTTTCCCCCCAAAGGGTCTGCTTTGAAGGAACCCTTAAAGGGGCTGCGAAGACTGCATCCCATGCTCTCCTGCACTCGGTGCCGCGCTGCCAGCTTCGGCTTCTTCAGCGCGACAAGTCTGAGCGGCAGCCTTCGTGGCTGGAGCAGCAGGTAGCGTACCTCGAGGCACCGGCTTTTAATGAATTGCAACGTCTGCATGTATGATACATGGATAGCGCTTCAGAAAAAACATCCATGGCACTCACCGTTTGGCGCCTCGTAACGGCATCATGACAGTCTCAATGCTTGCAGTCCCTGTCCAGCTGATCAGGCAGAAAATCGGAACAGTGCAGCCGTGCAAGACGAGTCTGATCGTGCCCTGATTGCAGTTGTTCTGGTGACAATGCTTGCATTTAATTTGCGTCAGCTTTATCATAGGTCAATCTGCATTTCCTCCAGGCCCTACCAATATCAGGCTCTGGCTTTGTCTGATTGCCTGCCTGCCTCCATCTCTCCTTTGTATAATGTAACACAGATTAACATAGTATAGTATAATAGAGTTTACTATCATAAGATACAATATACTGCAATAGTATCCTTCTAGCCGCTGTGTTTGCCGGTGTGTCTCCATCCAGTACAAGGGCCTGAATGATTAGATTAGGGTCTTGGGGGTTACTTTATAGTAAAGCTATATGGCGGAACCCGAAGGGATATTCATAATCATTCAGGCCGCTACATCAATTGCTTTTCAGTCTCAGTGGTCACTCTGCGTCGCTGTGCCTTTGTTCGGCTCCAACAACTCTTCAACCATGCCAGGCCTACATCCCCACCACTCAACAAAATAGTAGACCATGACCCCTTGTAGCTAAAGACTACACTTTAAACCCATCACTTCTGGGTTCTGTCCCCCACTATAGTCTCCTTAGGAATTATTTTTTTTATTGAGAGAATATTTAACATATTATTTTTATTATGGTTCTAATGGGGGTATAGCCCAAACCAGCAGGTTTTTCGGATCCACAGAGGCCAGGATGCTGCAGCGCACAAATCCTCAAGCCGTGGTAAAATACCAATACCCACTTTTCTTAGGGTTCCTCAGTGTACTTATACTGACTTATACTCGAATATACCCCAAAACCCTATTCCAATTATTAAGGCACCTGTACCATAGAACCGTACTATAAACCCCATCTAGAGCGCTTTAAGGTACTCCTTAAAGGAACCCTAGTCTAACTATTGAGGCCACTACATTGTAGAACCTCATTATGAATTATAGATCCCTGTTAGGGAACCTTAAACAGAATGCTATTCTAATTATTGACGCCCCTACACCCAGAATTTCGGGAGGATCCAAAAAGTAGATCCCTTAAGGGGGTTCCTATAAAGTGCCCTTTAGTAGCTAGGGTCCCAAATTAGGGGATCTACGTTTTAGATCCTCCCGAGGGTCTGGGCAGTAGCCTCCAGGCCTCGCACGGCGGCTTCAAGCTGTGGAGGCCTCTTTGGCCTGCGCCTCAGACGGGTGGAGGACTTGCCTAAACCCCCCAAATACCCAGAGACTCCAATATCCCTTAATTCAGTAATTTAGGGTACCCTCTATTAAGGACTTCAAGGGCTCCGTGGGAGGGTACTTGGGGCGTCCTGGTAGGATTTAGGGTTTACGATTTAGGGTGTAGGTTTTAGGTTTAGCGTGTCAGATTCAGGATTTAGGGTTTACCTATTTCCCCGCGAAGTAGGTAGAACAATGGCCCAATACCCATAAAAGCCTATTATTCTACATAGTTTTGGGGTCCAGGTATAAATGAGGTCCTAAACCCCTAAACCCAAAAACTCTGAACCCTAATCCCTAGGTTCAGGACTTAGGGTTTTGCGGCTGTGGGAGCTTCAGGAGCCGACCCGCACTTCTTCCAAAGTCTCGGCGCGGCCTTGGGAAGGTGAGAAACCCAGAGCCTCCAAAACCCCTTAATTAAGGAATATACCTTAAATCAAAATAGGATCCTTAATAAGATTTAAGGTATATTTCCTTAATTAAGGGGTTTTGGCGGCTTTGGGAACGATCACGCTTAATATGGAAGCCTAAATAGTGAGCCATATTCCCTTGTAGTCCTTCCAGAAAAATTAAGTATGCTATAAGTTACTAGAATATTCCCTTATAGTCCTTACTTAAAGTATAAGTATACTATAACATACACCAAAGCCCATTAACATCAGAAAGCGGCCCCGGTGTTAGAGACGGCCGAAGTGGCGTGCAGTCTGAGGCCGAACATGATGCCGAGCCATCTAAGGCTCGCCTGCAAGTTGAAGTTTAGGGTTTAGGGTTCAGGGTTCAGGGTTTAGGGTTTAGGGTTCAAGAGGGGAGCTTAGATAGTGAACGGGGGAACTTTAAACTTTTTGGCTTTATATGTTAGCTCTATGTTAGAAAGTTTGAACTTTTTTGGGCCCGGTTGTTGAAGCAGAGAGGGGGAGACGCCAACGCTTTCTCTAACAGATATTCGGCGAAGCTTGTTGCGATCTCATGTAAGACGTACACAATACCAGGCAGTGTGCACCGGTGAGGACGCGTATGAAGCAGCTGGCCCACAGGTGAAAGCTGTTGCTGAAGAAGCGCAGGTGCAAGAGGAGCTCAGCGACGGTCTGATGGCAAATCCAAAGATGTGTGGGGAAGTTGTTCAGCTGGTCCGCCTTGTATGAAATGGCCTCGAGAGCATATCCATGGGGAATGTACAGTGAATGTTTCTGCCTTCAGTCTTGGACAAGAGATGTGATTACTGCGCACAAATGTTGATTCCGCATGTTTTCGTGAACTGATTGTGACATAAGCTGAGGGCTGGGTAGTGAATTTAGGGCCGTTCGTTCGTTGCCTCCGCTTGCGCTGGATTCGCACAGGGGTCTGCAAAACCAAACCCAGGGCCTGAATGACAGGATTCGGGGAGGAGTAGCTAGTGCTCTGAACCATTTAAATTTTCTGGCTGGGCGGCAGCTTCCTTAGAGCAAAGAGCATTTAGTGGTGTTTCGTAGCCCGGCAGCAGGCATGCCTTGCGATGCAGCATTCATCATTCAAGTGTTGGGCGGGCTCAAAACGCGTGGGCAGATGGTTGTGTTGCATGACCCGAAGCGTCTAAATGCGGGCGTGTCGACTTAGTCGAAATAGCGGGTTCCCATGGATTGAGATGACGTCGCATGTCTCAGTTGATTGAATACCTTGACTACCTGTTCGAGCGTACGGCTGCTGCAATCTCTCCAGTCAAACTCTGTGCCAAACTCCTTGAAAGCCACACGGTTCTGAAACTCTCTCGTCCCCAGGTGAGAAGTGGATTCTGTGGAATCGTGAGCTAGAATGCTGCTTTTTCCGTGGTCGACTGGCTTCGGAACTGGTGACTCTGAACCTGTTATCTGCCTATGTACTATTCATAGGACAGGCTTCGAAAAAGAAAGCACACACAAACAAGCAACCCCAAACCCTAAGCCATAAACAAGTCCAAAAAGCCCCAAGCCCTCCTCAACAAACCCTAAACCCTCAACCCTCCTAAACTAACCCTAAACCCCAAATCCCAAACAAGGTATCCGACTGTAGCGGGGAGGAGAAAGGGCCTCTAACTACTGAGAGGCACTCAACCCTAGAAGGATCGTTTTCTTCGGTTTTAAACCCTAAACCCTAAACCCTAAACCATACCAGGACGAAGACGACATCAACCTGGCCCGTTGGGAGTGTCGCAACGTGGAGCGGCGCCTGGAGCAGGTCCCAAGGGCATCGTAAGGTTCCGGGCTTTTAGGGCTTTGGGGCTTTAGGATTTTTTTAGGAGTTTGGGGTTATTCTCATGTCCAAAAAGAATCTATTCATTTTGCGAGTGTTTAAAGGATATTTCTTTATTCTCTTAACACAACAGATATATGGACAAAGTATGGGGTGTTGTGTTTTATGTAGGATTTCAGGGACTCTCAGGGCTAAAGCAGCCCTGAGAATCCCTGAATGCCCAATTTGGGGTCCACGCTTTAATGTCTGAGTTTAGGGTTTGGGGTTTAGGGGTTTAGGGTTTAGGTTACTATTTTATGCACTCCTCTTGGTCTCCTTTAAAGGGGTCCCCAGAGCCTCCAAAACCCCTTAATTAGGGAATATACCGTATTAGTGATCCTAATATAGTTTACGGTATATTCCTTAATTAAGGGGTTTTGGAGGCTCTGGGTAGGCTGGGCCAGGTTGGGGGGGGAGGCTAGCATTGTCAGTATTGTCATCTTTTGCGCCGACGACTACTGATAGTATTACTCTCCAAGAGGCTCCATACCCTAAACCCTAAACCCTAAACCTGGAATTAGGTCCCCAAAACCAGGAGAAGCACATTCCATCATGATAGTCTACATGGAGCCTCTGGATCTTCAACACCCCACTGCTCCCACGGATTGCTCTAACACCGGCTCTTCGAGGTGTTGACTCCTTCTATAGGGACCTTAAGAATTACCTATAAATTTATACCATTTTGGGGGTTCCTCAAAAGGGGGTCTATAAGAGATCTATAGTAGGGGTTCATAGTATGAGAGGCTTCAATAATTACCTATACTATTTTGGGGGTCCTTATTATAGCTATAGTATAGTGGGCCCCCAAAACCCTATTCTAATTATTAAGGCCCCTATAGTACACCTTGTGACACCAGCATCCTCACGAAGCAGCAATCACCATCCCTCCTCCTCCTCGTCCTCCTCCTCCTACCCCTACTCCTACTACTACCCCTACTATTTCTCCTACTACTCCTCCGATCTGCTCCTACTACTACTCCTACTACTACTACTACTACTACTACTACTACTCCTAGTACTGCTACTGCTACTACTACTGCTACTGCCACTGCTACTGCTACTGCTGCTGCTACCGCTACTCCTACCCCTCGCCGACTCCTACGACTGTTACTGGTACTATTTACGTCTATGGCAGCGACGACGAGGGCCGCCGCAACCTTCGGCATCGTTTCTACCACCTGCTAGTAGGAAACAACAGAGCAGCTGCAACAACAACATCAACCACTATGATGACGATGTTTCTGGCAAGAACTTGTCGACTCCCGACTCCTCCCCACAGTATCGCTTATCCTATCTGTCCTGGCTTGACGACACCCATATCCACCCGCATACACGAAGAGGCCCGCAGCTACAACCGAGCTTTGATGGAGGAGCTGCTTGTTGGGCTTGGGCTTCTCTTCAGCCACATAGTATCCCTTCTGGTAAGCCTCGCAGTTACCCTTATAGCGACCCGAATAGTAACCCTTACATCAACCCTTGCACCGGACCTGGCAAGCCCGAGCTCTATTTCCCACTTACTTCCGACCATCCTGGGCCCAAGGCTTCCAGGGGCGGTTCAGGGTTTAAGGGCTCGGGCTGTGCTCCGACGCATCTTCTACTTCATGCAGCCCTTGGATTTTCATGAACCGGCATGTTAGCTGTTATCCGTGGCATCTCCAACCCGTCCCAAAAAACATTAGGAACGTTGGGATGCAGGATCTGTGCAGGAAGCGGAACAGAGACGAACCGCTTGTGGCTCAGATGACACTACGGCCGCAGCTGTGCTAAAGGCTGCACAGCCCATGCAGCCGCCTTCAGGCATTTGCACGGCGATGCTTCGAGTATGTCGGAGTAGCCGCTACGGGATCTGGACAGACTCTGAAGGTTTGACTAGCCAAGTTCGTGTAGGGAAGGCTCGTGTGTAGCCCAGTGGAGGTTTGCATGAGACGTGTGGCAAGACTCGTCGGAACTTGCTGATAATAAGAATAAAATAATAATATTACTGTAGTAGACTATATTACTATACTAAAAGAATTTGATACTGTTATAATGTGACTATACTAGCTACTATAGTAGAATGTAATATTATTATAGTACACTACACCGTAGTATCCACATCTCGATGGCACAAGAAGCTTTGTTACAAGGCCGGAAGAGGCATCGGCGGAGGAGGAGCTCTACAGTCGTATCTTAAAAGCCCTTCTTCTAATTTATTATAATAAGCCCCGTTTAGGTACCATCATGAGTAATAGCGTCTTATAAGGGTTCTAGAAGGGTTCTTGTACGGTTGATGATATAAGTCCTGCATGACCATAATGACCCAAAACGATGCGAGTTATGGTATATTCCTCATTATGGGTAATGCTGGACTTATATCATCAACCATTATGATTATGCGGGTCTTCTAAGGGTTCTAGAAGGGTTCTTGTATAATGACCCCTTATAAATAACTGAGGGTTGAAAAGCCCTCGTAGTCACCTTTGTCATTAGTTGTTGGGTTTTTGGAAGGGTCGTATCAGGGTTCTGTGAAGTAATCCCCGTCGTAACTTGAGGTTTCTTGTCAGGGCTTACATAAATCGCAATCTTTCGATTTGTGTTTGGGCCGTCTCGTGGGTCGTTGGGATCACCCACTGAGTGTGGAACGTACAGTATCTCGTGCAGGAAAGGCAATTGAACTCAAGCAGGATACGATGAATTACCATATTTGGCTTATCCCCTAAACCCTAAACCCTAACTACTCTAGTACTGTTATGGTATATTATACGTTAATAAACCGAAATTATGACAGATTAGGGAAAATGTAGGGGGAAAAGATGGGGGCCCCGGCTTGAAGGCTATGGCACCTCACAGGGTGCCAGCCCCAGACCTCTTTCTTCAAAGACATCGGAAGAGCATGTTATTGTATATTGGAGTGCTGCTGCAGCAACTCGTAACGTTGTACTATGATATGCAGAAATATGGTATGGCGTCGGAAGTCATAGCATACTACAGCACAAGACAGCACTTTATAATCTCTTCAAATTGTTTGCCATGATATATATATATATATAATAGTTAGTATGCTTTGACTAATCTCCTCTTCTTGTTCTTGTAGTATGATATATATATATACACATCTTAGTATGCTATGACTACTCTCTGCTTCTTCTTCTCCAGGATCCTGACATGGCAGACATGGTCACTCAGAACACGCAGATGCTGAGGAAGCAGCTCGGACGTGGGGTCTGGCATAAGGGTTCTGGAAGGTTTAGGGTTTAGGGCTTAGGGTTTAGGGTTTTAGGGTTTCGGGTTGTAGGGTTTTCGGGTTTAGGGTTTTAGGGTTTAGGGCCACTGGGCATTACGCTACAACGGATTGGGATCTTAGAGCTTGGGTGTTAGGGTGAATATTGGAACTGGATTGGCGATCTGTATCACCGGTCGCTCCTTGCGCCCACCGAAGCTTATCGTGCCAAGCCTTCCTCATGAGTAGCGGGTCACTCTAGCAAATGTTCTGCATCATTGGATGCATCATTGACTTCATGGCCATCACTCACATGACATGCAATTGCAGGAGCTCGTACTTCTTGCACCGAATACGTGTTGCTTAGAGCAAGTCGCATGTGTGACGTGATTTCTCGAAAAGCAGAACGCCTTCTGGGCCACAGCTTGTGGAAAGCATAATTAAGACCCACGAAATAGCAACCAGCGCGTGGGACTTCGTTGCCACAGCAAAGTGTAGACTGTGTAGACAATCGTTACAGAACCGAGTTTCCGAACCCATCCCGGGCATCTGCCAAGAAGCCAAAACTCCTCCGCCAATGTCTCCGAACATTCCAAAGTGACCCTGTACCATTAAGGTCCACATCCCTTATAACAAAGCTTGTAGAACCTTTACAGAGGGTACCCTCTTTAGTAACCGAGTAACCCTGTCAAAACCGGTTGAGTAGCCCCTATGCCAGCACTTCTGGGCCAGAGCCCTTTTATAGCAACCCGAAAACCATAAGATCCCAGAAACTGCGTAAACTTCCCTAAGGCCCCAAAACCCTATAGTAGTCTTGGAATCCTGAGTTTCACCGAAAAGATCTTGTTGAGGCTCCGCGAAGAGGTGGCGACGGCGAGCCGAACTTCGGCGCCGCAGCCACCTGCTGAACCGCGGCCCAGCGCCAGAGGCCTCGAAACCCTAAACCCTAAACCGCTCGACCTTGCTGCATTTCTTTGTAACCTCTCACTCACTCGCTCACTCACTCACTCTCTCACTCTCTCTCTCTCTCTCTTTGTCTCTGTATGTGTCTGTTTTCACATTGTGTTTATGTCTTTGGACAGTTCTTGACATATATGTATGCATATATATATATATCTACTGTACCATACCTGTACTGATCTCGATGTGCGGTTTTTCAAGAACGTGTGCTTGATTCCATGAAGCTCCCATGGAGGACCTATGTACCGGAGCTCTCAGAATCTCTTGGAATGCTTTGCAACCATAAACACTCAACCAAACTAAACCCCTAAACCCTAAGCCCCTAAACCCCTAAACCCCTAAACCCTAAGCCCCTAAACCCCTAAACCCCTAAGCCCAGGGGGGGGGGGGGTATGTCCGTTCTGACAAGGCCGCGCTACTCGCGGCGGCGCCTCCGTGGATGTGCTGACCATCGGCGCGGGTCCGGGAGGTCGGAGTTTGCCCAGAGCCTGCAAATCCCAGTAACTGAGGAATATACCTTAAACCCAGGGTTCCTTAAAGGGGATCTTTGAAGGGATCTATAAGGAATAAATCATATTAGGGATCCTAGTATAATCTAAGGTATATATTCCTTAAATAAGGGATACCTGGACCCCAAAAGTATGTAGACTAATAGCCGTTTATAAGGGGGTCCAGGTATTGGAGGCTCCGGAGGCTTTGGGGCTTCAAGCGCTTTTTGGGGTTTCCAGGGGCTTGAGGGCTTCACGGGATTTTTTGGTGCCGGGTTGAGGCGTTAAGGCAGTTCGGGCTTTTTAGGGGTTTAATGGCTTGGGGCTGTAGGGGTTTTGTGTAGGATTTTGGAATTGGGGCTTTTGAGTGGAGGGATTTTGGGTTTAGGGAGTTTGGCGGTTGAAGCTTGTCACAGTGTAGGGGATAGAGCATAGAGATCTAGGCTTTGGGGTTTGAGTGTTGGAGTTTTGAAGCTTGTTTGGGGTTGGCCGCGAGTTTTGTTTCATCAGGGCTTGATGCCGAGGGTTTAGGGTTTAGGGCAAAACAGGAGCCTCAAGAGTTTCTTCCGTAGGTTGAGGGTGGAGAGTCGACAATATGTGGGTAGCTGTCCAAATTAAGGTCCCCTTTTGGGTACCCTAAATAATAGGTGCCGTACTATAATAGGGATCCAAAAAGGGACCATAATTTTTGACAACCACACATATATGATACGGACTATACAGTAGGGGGACACGATTATTAATTGTTCGGACCTCCACATGTATTCTGGGTCGTACAACTGCTCGTCGTCAGCAACGTAATATAGAAGCGCGCATGCTTACGAATTCCATTTGTTAGGGCTACGCAGGTTAACTATATTATGAAGGCCCCGCGATTTCCTACTCCTGTTGAACTGTTCCCTGCAGGTGAAGATGTCGAATGGCACAAAGATGCTTCGACGAGCCGACAGTGAAAAAAGTCAAGCAGCCCCAACCCTAAACCTTAACCCCCAGCTTTCTGCTGCGCAGGTTTTGGCTCCGCATTTTGATTTCAAGATCATGATGTGGCTTTGCCGGCTTACCGTCTCTGAAGGAATGCCCTCTTGTGGTGCGTACTTTTGTAAACTGTCATGATAGTAAACCTACACTGGGGTGTGAAAGGCGATGCGTTGAGTACTTTTTCAGCGTCTACTTGGGGACTAATTTTGCTAAGGCGGTGCGCTCAGCGTCTAGTTGGGGATTCGTGGTCGGCTTAAAACATGGCACTGGCTGCGAATGATGTTTTGCACAAGTTTTACTGGGTACGAATCCCTGTAGTACATGGGGTTTGTTTGGATCCGATGCAATGTCTTGCCAAATCTCCAAAAGTTGATCCGATGGAATATCTCTCTGGCCGGTTCGTGCTGCAACGGGTTGACGCCTTTGCGGTACTAAGCTTTGGGGTCTAAGTAGTCGTCTACTTGCTGGTGAAATTNTGTAGATGGTGTCCCTGCACGATGGCGCCCAAAAAAACGCGCACCGATGCGACGATCAAACGCTTGTCATGGACTTCAGTCTTCGGTGGGCTTCGGGCCACATATGAGGGGTCCGGCTTACGCGGACCTTACGCGGTGCTTACGCGGATGCACCATTATACAACATAAAATTTGGTGGTGGTAGTAGTAGTAGTAGTAGTAGTAGTCGTCGTAGTAGTAGTACTAGTCGTCGTCGTCGTAGTAGTAGTAGTAGTGGCAGTAGTAGTAGTAGTAGTAGTACGTAGTAGCAGCAGTAGTAGTAGTAGTAGTATAGTAATAGTAGTAGTAGTAGTAGTAGTAGTAGTGGTCGTAGTGGTCGTAGTGGTAGGAGTAGGAGTAGGCGTAGGAGTGGGAGTAGGAGTAGGAGTAGGAGTAGGAGTGGTAGTGGTAGTGGTAGTGGTAGTAGTGGTAGTAGTAGTCTGTTGGTTTCTCAGACAAGCACCGGGTATCGTTCAGAGTATCTTTCTAGGTCCACTTAGGACACCCATTTTTGAGCCCTACTATCGGAAGCACCAGAAAACACTTGTATCGGAGGCCACTAAAACCTTTTTAGGAAGTTGTATCGGAGGCCCCAAGACCTTTTAGGAAACTGTATGAAACTCCAGCCCCTTTTAAACACCTGTATCGGCACTTAAAACCCCTCATTGACACGGGCGAATGCCTAGTATACTGGATAGCGTCTATATGGGGATTATCGTTGTTGACACATACGTAGACCATTCTTCGGGGACTAGTGCATGCACGGTGACACATGGGAATTGGTAGGTTATGGCCTTGAAATCGGCTTGAAAACTATATATTCGGACCTAGGTGTCCCCAACTAGAACTCTGATTTGCACTGCCTTTCCGAATACGAGCGTCTAGTTGTGGATTCGCATAACCAACATCTAATGCGCTGCCTTTCGCGGTTCGGTGTATGGGATTTCTGGTACGACAATCGAGTGTGATTATTTCCGCTTCTATAGAGGGTTGGGTTATTGTTTTATCGAGAAGATCTGGAAAATAATATTAAATAATATGCTCAATAATATTATGCAGAAAATTTGGATCTGGAGATTTCAATATTCGCCAAAAAATATTTCTTTTTTGAAAAATTCTCGATGAAAAATTCTCGATAATTTTACAATGAAATCTATAGAGAAATGATTCCGACCCAAAATTCTGGGGCAAAATAATTTAATAATAAGACGAATTCTAGAATTCTTATTTTATTGCATAGAGGATATAATTTCTTTTTGATGGATTCCTAAAGTCGATTCGAGCAACCTATAGATTTCTATTCTTATATAAAACAAAAAAATTGCTTTTTAAAGAAATATAAAGTATAAAAGAAAATATATATAATTATTCGAATTTCTAAAAAATTCAATTAATTTAATTGTTTTTTATATTATCTCTTTACTTTCTATTTTCTTTTTCCTTTTATTTTTTTCTTCTCTCTCTCTTCTTCTTCTGATTCTCCGATTCTGTATAAGATACGTAGCACTTATACTGTAGAATACATAACACACTTTTAATATGTAGCTCTGGAATACTGTAAACACGACTTTTTGGGATTCTTGCTTCGGAAGATTGTGATATGATTAAATGATGATTTTAGGAGTCTTCTATGCAGGTTATGTGCAGCTGATTTTAGAGGGTCCTATGGTATTTGGCACTTATTTTGAGAAACGCTTCTCGGAAGATTATAATACGATTAAATAGAGGCTGCGGCGCGTTTTGAGAACCACTCTCGGGAAGATTATATTACGATAAGCCGCTCTAGAGGGCTTTGTTGGATGTGATGCGACTAACTACTGGCTCTTGAAGGCTCTATGGGATGCGGCGCGCGTTCTGGGACCTCCCGAGATTATAACGTGCCTAAATGCTGAGTCTAGAGAACTCTATATCATGTGGCGTGCCGTTCGGGGACTTTCTCGGGAAGAATATAACGTTGACTCTAGAGGGCTCTACGGGATGCGGCGCGCGTTTTGGGACCCCCCCTCGGGAAGACTATAATACGACTAAACATTGAGTATAGAAGACTCTCGGGGACATGGCGCGCTCTTTGGGACCCCCTCGCCCCTCCTGAAAATTATAACGCGACTAAACACTGATTCTAGAGAGAATTCGGAATCTTCTCCAAAAAAATAAACAACGGCAACAAATCGTATTTCTTAGCACTGGGGCACCACTTGCACCACTCCGAAACCACAAATAGCGGCAACAAGTCGTGCTTCTTAGCACTGGAGCACCTACGAAACCGCAAAAAAGCGACAGCAAATCATGCTTCTTAGCTTTGAGGCACCACTTCAAAACCACAAACAACGGCAACAAATACTTCCTAGCACAAAGGACACCACCTCCAAGTCACAAACAACGACAATTATCGTATTTCCCAACACTATTCCAAACCACAATCAACGACTATAAATCATACTTCTTAGTACTAGGGTTTCACTTCGGAACCATAAATTCGGTAAAAAAACCGTATTTCTTAGCACTGGGGGCACCACTTCGAAACCTCAAGCAATAATAACAACCATATTTCTTATCATTGGGCACTAGGACACCGCTTCGAAACCACAAAAATTCGGAACACATCGGACTTCTTAGCACTAGGGCACCGTTTCACAACTATAAATAACGGCAAGACATCGTAGTTCTTAGCACTGGGGCTCCACTTCGAAATCACAAATACCGGCAAGAAATCGTGCTTCTTAGCACTGAGACACCACTTCGAACCTCAAATAACGGCATCAAATCATACTTCTTAGAATTCGGAAACCAATCCAAATCCACAAATTCGGCAACAAATCATACTTCTTAGCATTGGGGCGCTACTTCGAAAGCATAAATATCGGTAGCAAATCATATTTCTTAGCACTAGGGCACCATATCGAAACCACACATAATAATAAGAAATCGTGTTTCTTAATACTAGGGCACCACTTCGAAACCACAATCAACGGCAACAAATCGTACTTCTTAGCACAGGAGCACCACTTCACAGCCTCAAATAACAGCAGCAAATCGCACTAATTAGCACTGGGACACCACTCCGAAAATATAAATGATAATAATACATCGTACTTCTTAGCACTAGGACACCAATTCGAAATCACAAATATCAATTATAAGTCATACTTCTTCGTACTAAGTTACCATTTCGGAACCACATATACCGACAAGACCGTACTTCTTAGCACTAGGGCACCACTTCGAATCCGCAAATACCGGCAACAAACCGTACTTCTTAGCACTGGGGCACCACTTCGAAACCATAAGCAACGATAGCAACCGTATTTCTTATTACTGGGACACCACTTCGAAACCACAAATAACGATAACACATCGTACTTCATAGCACTGGGGCACTACCTCCAAGCCACAATTAATGACTTCAAATCGTATTTCTTATTATTGGGTCACCACTCGAAGAACCTTAAGAACGGCAACAAATCGTACTTCTTAGTGCTGGGGCACCAATTTCAAAGCATAATTATCGGCAACAACCCATACTTCTTAACATTGGCGTACCACTTCGAAACCACAAGCAATAATATCATTCATTTCTTCGCACTAGGTTACCGCTTCGACACCGCAAACAACGGCAACACATCGTACTTCTTAGCATTGGGGCACCACTTCGCAACTACAAATAACGACAAGAAATCATGCTTCTTAGCACTGGGGCACCACTTCGAGATCCCAAATATCGACAAGAAATCGTGCTGCTTAACACTGGGGCACCACTTCGAAACCACAAGTAAAAGCACCCGTACTTCTGAGAACTCGGAAACCTCTCCAAAATCACAAATAACGGTAACAAATCATACTTCCTAGCATTGAAACACCGCTTCGAAACCAATAACAAAGGTTTCAACTAGTACTTCCTAACACTAGGGCACAATTCAGAGACTTTATACCTAGGGCACAATTTCGAAATCCTAATCAACGGCAGCAAATCGTACTTCTTAACACTAGGGAACCACTTCGAAACCACGAACAACGTCAACAAATCGTATTTCTTAGCACAAGCGCACCACTTCACATCCTCAAATAACGCCATCAAATTGCACTAGCATTGCGGCACCACACCGAAAATACAAATAATAATATTACATCGTACATCTTAGCACTAGGACACCAATTCGAGACCACAAATAACGACTGTAAATCATACTTCTTAATTCTAGGTTACCACTTCGGAACCGCATATACCGGCAAGAAATCGTACTTCTTAGCACTAGGGCACCACTTCGAATCTACAAATACCGACAACAAACCATACTTCTTAGCACTGGGGCGCCACTTCGAAATCACAAGCAACGATAACAACCATTTTTCGTAGCACTGGGACACCACTTCGAAATCCCAAAAATCGATAAGAAATCGAACTTCTTAGCATTGGGGCACCACTTCGAAACCACAAATAATGGTAACAAATCGTACTTCATAGCACTGGGGCACAATTTCGAAACACAAATAACGGTAAGAAATCATACTTCTTAACACTAGGGCACCACTTCGAAACCACGAATAACGGTAACATAATATTGGAGCACCATTTCGAAACCACAAACTATAATATCAATCGGATTTCTTAGCACTGGGATACCATTTCGAAACCATAAATCCCGGCAACAAATCATACTCTTAGCGCTAGGGCACCACTTCGAAACCACAAACAACGGTAATATATCGTATATCTAAACACTGGGGCACCACTACGAAGCCACAAATAACGACAATAAATCGTATTTCTTAGCACTGGGACGCCGTTTCCAAACCAGAAGCAACAAAATCAAATTAATCTTCTTAGCATTGACACTATCGAAATCACAAACCAACGACAACAAATCATACTTACTTCTTAGCACTGGGACCTGGGGCACCACTTCGAAATACAAATAATGATATAAAATCAAATTTCTTCATATTGGGGCACCTCTTCTAAACCACAAACAACCCCAACAAATCGTATTTCTTATCACTAGGGCACCACTTCGAAACCACAAAAAACCGACATGAAATCGTATTCTTAGCATTGGGACCTGGAACACCACTTCCAAAAGATAAATAACGATACTGAATCATTTTTCTTCTTATTGAGGTATCATTTCGAAACTTCAACTAACATTATCAAATCGTGCTTCCTAGTGCTGGGGCACCATCTCGAAAATACGAAGAATGGCAATTTATCATATTTCTTAGCACTGGGATCCGGCAGGTCTGATTCCATATCTGCTGCACAGAACATGCGCTGTGCAAAACCCCAAACTCCCAAGCCAAACCCAAAACCGAAAGCTCCAACAGCCCTAAGCCCTAAACCCCCAACCCTGAAGCCTCAAGCCCCAAATTCCTAAAGCTCTGCAGCAGCCACCCTAAAACCGCAACAGATGCTAAGATAGAACCTCAAGAGTCCGTTCTCGTCCCAGTCGATCTGAGGACTTCTATGACCTCGGCGAACCTAGACTAGAACCTAGCTTGACCAATACAGAACACCTGTTTCTTGGCATTGACAAAGGCATTAGTCAAGGACTGCCAACCTTCTCAATATAAACTAAACCTCCATACCCTAGTCACATAACCTTTTCATAGGAGATTTGGCAATCTTTTCTGCGATCCTCCAAGATAGATCGCTTTTCCACCAAACTATAGAACATTAAAAACCTGGCAACAGACATAAATATGCCTGTGCAGGATATGTACAGAAAACCTTAGGACCTAGCTTGCGGCACTCCCTTTTCTCGCTTGACACCTCCGGGTGACCGGGTTCAACGTCACCTTTCGGCCCCTGTCCCTCTTTGAGATTTACTGCTCTATGGAAGAGTCATTTGCAAACACTGGCCTGTGGTACCAAGTGGGATCAGCTGCTCCGAGGTAGCCTCCAAAACGGCGATCGCCCCAGGCCAGAAGCGAGCCATTCTTGAGAACCCCGGCCATGGCTTGTTCGCCAGCCTGGATCGCCTGGAGTTCTTTCAACTCAGCATCTCCAGCATCGCCCCCTTGCCGCGGCTCGCCCCAGCAAACAGCGGAGCCATCACCCAGAAGCGCGACGAAGGCAGAATTGGAAGCTTGGATGTGCTGCACATCATTTAGCCAGTCTTGGACACTGCTACTATCACCACCACAGGCAGGTTTTCCCCATGTGACGACAGATCCATCGCCAAGGATAGCCGCAAAGGCACCGGCAGAAGCCTGAATTTTCTGTACATGCATCAACTGGTGCTGCACAGCATCGCTGTTCCCGCCCCCCTCCTCGCTGCCCCATGTTACGACGCGGCCACCAGCAGTGATGGCAGCAAAGGCATCGTCCGAAGCTTGAATCTCCTTGACATGTCTCCTTGGTTCTTGTTAAGTTAAGGGGTTTAACGTAAGTTACCATAATAAAGAAACGATATTACTTTTTGGATCCCTATAATGGTAACTTAATTTAAATCCATTAGCAAGAACCCGGTCTCAGCTGTTCCAGCACTTCACTGCCGTCTCCACCTGCTTCCTCCGGGCCCCAAGTAACCACGGATCCATCAGCCAGGATAGCCGCAAAAGCGCTGCGTGTCGCTTGGATATGTTGCACATCCCTTAACCTCTCTTGAACCGCACTGCTGTCACCTCCAAACTCGGGGTTGCCCCAAGAGACGACGGACCCATCAGCCAAGATCGCAGCAAACGCTTCATCAGAAACCTGGATATGACGCACGTGCTTCAGCTGTCCTTCTACAGCAGAGCTGTCTCCGCCGGAGTCAGGAAGCCCCCACGTCACAACAGACCCATCTTCCACAATTGCAGCGAAGGCATACTTGTTGGCCTGGATTTTCTGAACCTTATTAAGCCGCTCTTGCACAGCGCTGCTGTTGTCGAAGTCCGGGTTGCCCCAAGTCACAACACCTCCATTGCCGAGGAGGGCAGCAAAGACCTCCGTGTTGGACTGGATGTCGCGAACGTCTTGGAGCTTCTCCTGGATTAATATAAGGGGCCTAAATGATTACCAAGACTATTTTGGGGGTTCCTTTAAAAGGGCTCGATAAAGGCTAGTGTGAGGGCTTTTCTGAGGATTTCGTATAGGGGCCTAAATAATTACCAACACAACTTTGGAGGTTCCTTATTATAACTATAGTATAATGTTCCCAAAAACCCTATTCCTGGATTGCCACGCTGTCGCCGCCACAATTTGGATTGCCCCACGTCACAACACTTCCGTCGCCACGAACGGCAGCAAAGGCAAAGAGCGACGCCTGGATTTTCTGGACATTCACGAGCCGGTCTTGGATATCGGAGCAATCTCCTCCATCGTCTGGATCTCCCCAGGTCAGCACGGACGCATCCCCCTGGATTGCGGCAAACGACCCAGCATCGCACTTCCACCGTGCACAGGCGACTTTGACCTGCTGTGTGTGTAGAGTCACGACATCTCCAGTCTTCAGACCGGCTTCCTGGACCGTTTCCTGGGCTCTTCTTAACGGATTTTGAAGTTAAATTACCACAATTTGGGGTTCCATTAAGGGTTGAGGGGTTAAGGGATTCGATTTAAGTTACCATCATAGGGATCTATAGTACATAATATGGTTTACGTATTATGGTAACTTCGTAAATTAAGTTCCTTAACAAGAATCCAGTTTCTGTCCCTGGTAAGATCTGCCCTTCAGAATTTGCCACTCTGCAGCGGCCGACGCTCAGCAGCGCCTGAGCCTTTTCTGCCAAAGCACCGATCGAAGAGCCAGCTTCCACTTCTACCTTAACCCACCAGAACCTACTTTTTTGTAGGGTCCCTATAAATCCCATATTAGGATTTACAATAAGAACCTACACAAAAGTAGGGTTTAGTAGGTCTAGGTACGGTTTCACTCCGGCTACTCAGGAGCGCAACATCCAAGCGGACTGACATGGCAACTTCAGATGGGTTTCTCGGAGTTCTCAAGGTGCTTGTAACAAACCCAGACCCCCGGGAGGATATAAAAAGTAGATCCCCTAATTTGGGACCCTAGCTACTAAAGGGTACTTTATAGGAACCCCCTTAGGGGATCTACTTTTTGGATGCTCCCCGGGGGTCTGGGAAGGATTTTCGATGCCGCACTTGCACATGCTCTTATGGCGCTCCTATAAAGCACACACGGCGTCGGGGGAGTGCCATGCGCTCGGTAGCATAAGCCAGGGAGCGCCCTTGGCGGCAATGCCACTGACAGAAAGGCAAGCTGCTCAAGTTGCTGCGATGCCCCAACACCAAGTAATTAGTGAGCGGAGCAACGAACTCTCAAGCAAACCTCTTTAGATCTCTATCAGACCGGATACTTGTGAGGTGTACTCACAACTGAACATGACCAAGGCTCAAATCCTCCAGTAGGCAATCCTAGCCCACGCCTGTGCCGCTGAAACGGTTGTTGAGCCATCATTCCTATGCACGTGGATCGGACGCGAAGCCGAGCACTCCCTTCGGAGATGCTCGAAGAAGCTCTGGTGGCTCTAGCTCAACAGAATCTAAATCCATCCGAGGACGGGTACCCAGGACAGATCTGCATCCTGTGCAAGCAACTTCTGGGTAACGCTGGAATAACCTGCCAACAAGGTTGCTTGCTCAGGACATGCACTTCGTCAAAGACTCTACAACACCCATTGCTGGTTACGAGCTGTGCTACTACATATGGGAGTTTCAGCAAATCAAGCATACCTTACCTCGGCATCCACAAAGCATACGATAAGGATCGTAGCATTTAGGTTTCAGGGTCCCGTCTCTTCTGATGCCCCCATAAGCCCATTTGCTTGAAACTCCCATATGTTATAGACATATGTTATAGTAACCTTGTAGTAAACCTTATGATAACCGTATAGGTTTCTGAAACTCCTATACCTACAGACCCTAAACCCCACATATTAGGGTCTCATTAGGTCCAAAATTGTCTGACACTCCCATATATCATAGTACCCTTATAGTAATAGGCTTCTGAAACTCCCATATCTACAGAAGACCTACTCATCTCCTTCCGGCCCTCCCTTGAAGGGCGCTTTTGCGTCTCAGGGGAGGCCGGGCTCAACGTCAGACTCGGATCATCGGCTGAACTTGCAAAGCTCCAGCCTCCGGGAAGGGCAGCCCTAAACCCTCAACACCAGCTAGCCTTCTAGGGGGATTCGAGGGACCCTTAAGAATATATACATATATATACACATAGATATACTAGATAGATTAGGATCCCAGGGTTAAGAGCCGCCGTTTTATTTTGTAATAATAACAAAACGATCATAGTCGAATCATAGTCGAAATAATGTTATTGTTATCTTTTAAAGCTGAGTTGTGCCCTTTCTCCCTGCTCCCTGGCAGTTAGGTTAGTTGGGGTCTAGGGTGTGGGTTCATTCTTTGATGCCATGAAAGAAAGACAGGGCACATACGCATCTTCAGCAACGGGTACAGCCCATGCAACTGCTGCAAGCCTTGATGACAGCTGCATGGCTGGGCAGCACCGCCAACTGCGGAAGGCCAGCTCGGCAGATGCTCAGCCTGCACCAGTTCCCCAGAAGATCAGATCTCCAAGCCTGAACCCTAAACCCCTAAACCCCTAAACCCCTAAGATTTCAGCCCCTGAGACTTCTTCCTGCCGAGATCTCGGCCTCGTGTCAGCTGCTTTCAGAGACTCGCTGAGCGATCTGCTCCTCTCCATGGCTTAGGGGCTCCTTTAAGGGGTCCTTAGGGGCTCCTTTAAGGGTTCCTTTAAGGGATCTACAAGGGATCTATAAGGGTTCCTTTAAGGGATCCATTTAGGGATTGGAGTTGAGGGGTTGCCGGGCTTGGAGTTTAGAGGTTCCTTTAAGGGATCTATAGTAGAAGCCAGAGAGCCACGGTTTAGGGTTTAGGGTTTAGGGTTTTGGAACATGGCTGTAGGAGGATTCGTGCTAGGATCCCCGTTAAGGGCATGAGGAGAATGATGTTCCAAGTTTCTGGCTTCTACTATATTTGGGTGGTTGTCAAAATTATGGTCCTTTTTTGGGTCCCTACTACAATACGGCACCTATTATTTGGGGTACCCCAAAAGGGACCCTCATTTTGACAACCACCCATTTAGGGTTTGGAGTTCAGGGGTTTAAGGGGTTTAGGGCTTAGGGGTCTAAGGGTTCGGAGTTGAGGGGTTTGGAGTTTAGGGTTTAGGGTTTAGGGGTTTACGAACTCCGGGCAAAGTAATGCGGATTGTTGGGCTTTCGATTGTCGAACATCTAGTTTGGTATGAAGACTGCTGTATGGCATACGGTCCAAAAGCCCTGCAGTCTCATGTTGTGCAAACATCGGTATCGCGAGTTTGTACGGCCATTCTTGTCTTTGCAAGTAAACCCTAAACCCCTAAACCCTAAACCCCCAAACCCCTAAACCCTAAACCCCCTAAACCCCTAAACCCCTAAACCCCTAAAACCCTAAACCCCTAAACCCCTAAACCCCTAAACCCCAAACACCGTCTTTGCAAGCTTGGACTTGCAAGGCCCCGGGTTTCCACCCGAAGCCTCGAGGCGTCCCAGGGCCGCCCAGAGCCGCTGAGCTGCCCGGGACCCGTCGACATGCCGGGGGGTGGTAGGGTTTAGGGTTTAGGGTTTAGGGGTTTAGGGTTTAATAGAAATTGTTAAGGGTTTGGGTGCGGGTAAGTTTTGACGGGTCGGCCAACCTTGTCCTTTTGCACAGGCCGACCGCCGAAGAGTTTCTCTTTTGGACCCATGTTTTTAAGTCCGTCGCAAGTCGTGTAGGTTGGCCGACCGTCG